>JAGDQP010031581.1:0-21853 GCA_022664845.1 Lepisma saccharinum
AATACAAATAAAGGAAACTATTACAAAATCATAGTGAGTATAGGAACTTAAAAATATATAACAAAAGTGTATCAATTCTAACCCATTAGATCGGTTGCAAAATAACAAGAAAGTAAAAACATGAAGGCATATACGCATACACTACAAAAACACTGTACATACAATGAACCAAATAATGTAGAACACAATGTATATTAGAAATAATAGGCATCAAAATGTTCACACAAAGTAAACAAATATACATTATTTTACAGTGAAGAAAGTGGTGTGAAATTGTTCAAAATTCATAACAAAAATATACAAATTCTATATCAAGTAATGTTAGGCAAAAGTTCATATGATCACTTTTGGTATGGTACGTCACGTAAATGTAGGAAATATCTAGGATCTCTTTAAGAAACCATCATTATCAGCAATAATAATAATAAAAGAAACCAAGAAATAGCAATACTATTTCACTTCCAGCAATTTAAATATTTAGCGATATCCATTCAAGATGCATAACTTTTAGTACAAGGTTATATTATAGGTACCTTTTGATTGTATTTTACATTCATCGTCGAACTTTCTGGGTTGTGGTACCAACGCGTGTGTGTATAAGCTGGGCTGGAAAACAGTTGGATTGGCTCACCCCATTCGTCTTTCCCTTCATTGTCGTCTACCCACACTCTTATACGATACCTGAAACGTTAATAAAAATAATAATCTTTATTAAGTGCTATGAACAGATAAACAAATGGAATAGTATAAAACCAATATAGCACAGGTCAAAAGCTAACTGTAAATTATAAAGGGTTGCAGAACAACAGGATAGAATAATTGAGGCCTATTCCGGAAGAAGGGCACATAGACCGTTTTTGTGAATGGAGGAAAAGGGCGTTAAATATTTTATCAGAGTATGTAACAATAACATAAGCTTGCAAATACCTATTACAGTTTTTTCTAATATAAAAGATCTATTTGATAGTTTCAATGGTTCATTGGTTTTGTTCTTGTAGTATTCTTGAAACATTGTGTACAATGTCGTGATGTTAAGATGTGGGTTTTCAAAATATTGCAGTTTTGATTTATGTCCACAATAATGACTGTAATCACTTGGAAATAACTGCAGGTGATTCACCATCAGCTCTAAGATATTGTCTCTTAATTTGTTTGAACGATTACTATGTGTATCTCGTCTTTCTTGGAAATCAGCTCCATCCTATATTTTGGGCTGAATCACTCGCAAATGTTTCATTGAAATCTTAAATAAACTAAGGATAAATTTCTGACATACCACAGTAGCCATTCCACCATCCTTAACACAATACTGCCATGTATGGAGCCGTTGTTTATTTTGCTCACGAGCACATTTTGTGCTTTCCGACTTACTCATGCAGGAAGCTAGGAACGAATCTTGAAGGGACTTTTCTTGGCCACTATAAAATGAATCATACAAATTGCACTGAGTTTGAAGGGAAAATTTCTCATTGCACTTGTTTTTACAACACTGAGTAACCAAGTAGAACACTTTAGCCAGTACTTCATGCTTACTCGAATTGAAGTATTTATCACCACGAACCCTTTTAGTTTTTGATTCTTCACGTTTCAAATTCGTGTTACTATAAACTACACGCCTCTTCTTATACACAGGCTCACTTTCACTATCCATTTTAAACTACTGCCACATTTGTAGGTTAATAATATTTCAAGGAACACAGCAATAACCGCTGCTAGAGTATAACCCCCTTTCCGAATTCAGTGGTCCTCCGTTCCGTTCCGTTATGCTATGTCCTGTTCACTTCCGTTATGCACACTTATCCTAATTAAATAAGTGTTTAAAATTTTAACTACAGATGTCACCCAAGTCTGGAAACAGCTGAAAACCCTCCGCGCGTAATGCGAGTGAATATTGGGCAATGCGAAGTCAAGGCAGTTTGATACGAAGTGAATAAGCCCAAAAGCAACATGGATGAAGACAGACGTAGGCGCAGAATTCCCATACTTGTAGGTATTCGGTATATATTAAATAACAACAGACGAAGACTGATAGCTATTCGAAGGATGATCACAATTCTGCAAGTTATTCTGAAAGTTTTTGCTTCTTATGAACTATGAATCACTAAATAATGAAATACCAGGATCTATGAATAACCACCTAAGTCGTGAGTCTTGACAGCGTTACGATTTGAAGTTCTAAAAACACTTCAAATAATTATAATGGTTCTTAATCGTAGTATTCTTAAATAAACTACTCATATGTTACCTTCTCATCTATTAATATCTACATGGAAGCCAATTGTGGAAATCTAACCAACAATATTATTTTCACAGTGTGAAGTTAAAATTATTCAATGATCATGAAGATATATCACTCAAAACATGACACAATATCGATAACATAATGTGAAATCAAATCTTAAACTATTCAAATACTCATATTCAAATACTTCGGCACAGTCATTCATTTTAAACTTGCAACACGTGATCAATTCTACACATTTGTCACAACTCCAAAGGGAAGAAGGAATTTTGGCATGTAATATCCCGCTTTTTTCTTTTCAACTTGGCAGAAGTGCGCAACTGAACGGAGGGTCAAGTGACCATCTGGTCCTCCGTTCACTTCAATACTCCGTCGAAGAGGGAATTCGGATAACCATCGACGGTGCATCCGACGGAGCAAGAGTACGTAACGGAGCATAAAGTGCCGATTCGGAAAGGGGGTGAATGTCAGCTGTGCGCCAAAACAGTGGTGCAAAGACTTACAAAAACAATATTGCCAGGCTGCCATCAGTAAAGATATAAAGATGAAATTTTCACAGCCCCTACAGTATAACATGGGGGTTCGTTTTAAATGATTTCCGGAAATGTCTTGTTTAAATTACTAACATTTTACGGTGGTAAAACTTATGGGTAAAACTAACTTGCGTTCAGACTACCGAACTTAACTTGGTTATCGTACTTCTAATACTATTATCTGTAAAGAAACAGGTTGAGGTTTCCGTGATTAAGTAAAGAATCTGCTTGTTACACGGGAGAGGATTAAATTATAAAGATGAACACAAATGAATTGATTGTAGCGTCACATTTTGTAGATTAGTTCTGTCATCATTTTTTTATATTTTAAAAGTAGTACGCACCACTAGGATGCTATATATTTCGATAAAGAAAGAAATAAACTCACGAAGTGATTCGTGCCTAATGACTAACTTGCGTTTAGACAGTCGTTTCTTACTAACGTTACAAGATAACCGTCGTAAGTTGACGCTAGTTAAATTTGAAACCCGTGTTAACGGTAACTACCGTTTACATTACTAACATTTTACCATGGTTAACGTTAACCCGAGTTCATGTTAGTAATGTAAACGGCAGTTACCCTTCTTCCGGAAGAGGCCTCCCGTTTAAATTATAAAACACATTCTCCCAGGTATTTCATAACAAATATGTACAAAATTGTTGCCGCCATTGTGGAGATGAAAAAAATACAAGGGCCCTGAAATCTATGTACATGGTATAATTTTGAAGAATTATAAGTATAGTTCACAATTAATCAAATTATAAATGCATAAAAACAACTTAGAGACAAGTCAATCACTTAAACAATTAAAAAAAAAGAGAGAGAGAAAAGTTAGTTATTAAGTCATATGAAATATTATACGTTGTCATCATTCTGTTTAACATAATATGTGATTTGTCAAAAATCCTAAAAAAATTATGAGCTCTTATGCTATGTGAAGGAACTTGTATGTAACATTTTACCAGCAGATAACTACTTTGAATTTTAATTTTTAACAAATCTTCTATAAACCGTATATTTATTTTGTCTCTTTTTAGGTACAAGGGCTCAATTCCAAAGTATTGGCACCGATGTTCGTAACTATACTTATAGTACTTCAACTTAAATCTATAGCATAAAATCCTAAAAAGGAACTTCTGACACCCTTAAGCTTGTCTTTGACGGTTATAGCATTTGTATCTCAGATGATTATTGCATACTCAATTTTGCTTCTTACTAGGAGCTTATAGAGCAATGTATAAGTGTACATAAGAGAGATTACTGACCATTGGTTGAACAGATAGCCATCCAATCTTTTACCTTCCGTAGTTGCAGCATGTAGATGGGTACTGAATGTCATGTTATAATCAAAATATACAGCTAAATCCTTTACACTTTGAATTCTATTTAAGATATTGCCTATCATATAGTATTGGCTGACCATGTAGTTAGTTTTACGAGCAAACGTAATAAAATTAGTTTTGGCACTATTTTTATTCATTTTATTGTCTTTACACCATTTCTCTACGCATTTTATATCTTTCTGTATTGTATCTATATCATTTTTGTTGGTAACGGTCCCAAACAATTTTAAATCGTCGGCATACAGTAAAGGCATTGTACATTTCTCCTGTGAACTTACATAATTCATAAATATAGTAAATAAAAGCGGACTCAGAGACGATTCCTGCAGTATGCCATTCCCTATCACTTGCTTTGCAGACAATGATTTATTTACCTTAACCTGGAAATGTTTTTTTAATAGATAGCTGCTAAACCATTTAATACATTTTCGTGATAATCCAACCAGTTTTAATTTACAGATGCTTATCAGAATAATGGAAACACCTGTAGTTGGCAACACGTCAGATGTATGGGTTGGTAGTGGTGTCGTGGCGACCGCAGCGCCGGACTGCTGGTGGTGGTGTGTTAGGTCGGTCTCCATACTACGTCAGACGTCGTGGAACAGGAGTGTGCAGTGGCTGCAGCAGACAGAGGTAGTGTAAAATGGGAGACCTCTCAGAGTTTCAAAGAGGGCAAATTGTTGGTGCGCGATTATGTGGAGTGAGTGTGACGGCAGTGGCTAGTGTGTTAGGTGTGTCGCCAGGGACAGTGTCGAAGGTGATGACGGCCTACACAACACATGGGAAAAACACATCGGGGAAGCGGAACAGTGGGCGGAAGAAAAACATCAGTGACAGGGCACGCCGGGTATTAAAGCGCATTGTCACGCGGAACCGTCGTGCCACTGCGGCGCAAGTGACGGAGGAACTCAATCAGCATCTCCCCCAACCTGTTTCGACAATCACAGTCCGCCGCGAATTACATGACATGAACTTACGGGGTCGTGTTGCACGGGCCAAACCTCTCATCAGGGACCAGAACGCTTTAGCACGCCGCAAATGGTGCCGCGACCTTGCAACTTGGACCGTTGACGACTGGAAACGTGTGGTATGGTCGGATGAGTCACCATTCACCCTATTCCAAACCACGGGCCGTGTTTATGTGTGGAGAACGCCCAAAGAAGCGTATGATCTGCAGTGTCTCCGCCCAACTGTGAAACATGGCGGCGGCACGGTGATGCTGTGGGCCGCAATATCATGGTTTTCATTGGGTCCTGTGGTCACACTTCGCGGACGCATCACTGCCAACGATTATGTCGCAATTTTAGGAGACCACTTGCATCCTATGGTCCGGATGTTGTTCCCGGACAATGACGCCATATTCCAGGATGATAATGCACCCATTCACACAGCTGGAGTTGTTGCAGCGTGGTTTGAGGAACATCGGGATGAAGTTCAACACCTCCCCTGGCCCGCCCAATCCCCAGATCTCAACATAATTGAACATCTGTGGTCCATCTTGGAAACACGACTCCGGCGACGATTTCCACCTCCATCCTCTCTCACAGAACTGGCCGATGCCCTGCACGAGGAATGGTGTAATATTCCACTTGCTACCATTCACGACCTCTATGCCTCCATCCCACGTCGCATCAAGGCTGTTCTGAAGGCGAAAGGTGGCCCGACACCATATTAATCTGGTAAGTTGCACTTTCGTTCAGGTGTTTCCATTATTCTGATAAGCATCTGTATGTAATAGAATTGAATGGTTAACTGTATCAAAGGCTTTTGCCAGATCAAAATATATCACATTGCATCGTTTTCTGCTTGAGATATTTTCTTGTATAAAACTAGTAATCACCAAGATTCGTGACAGTGCATCTGCCACTTAAAAATAGATGCTGGTTTTCGTCAATTTTTTGCCTTTGTCTTAGTAATAATCATTTCAAAAACTCTAGAAAATACGTTCAATACATAAACAACTCTGTAGCTTTCTACAGTATTGTTTCTTCTACCTTTGTACACAGATACTACAATGGTGCGTTTCCATTTCCTGGGGAAGTAACCTTCTTTAAGCGATTTGTTAAATACTAGTTCCAATTTTTGGTAATCTAATAATAATAGCGAAAGGCGGAAAATGGTGAACACCCCATTTAAAAGTTTCCGCGCTACGTCAGAGTGTCAGTACTGGTGTTGTCACGTTCAGGAATATACTCCCTACAAATGGATCCGCCATTATGAGCCGAATTGTGGAAGCGAGAACGGAATGAATGTGTTGACGCACAATTTAATAAAAAAAAATGCATCATTAAAACTTAAGGTTAAGTATATATATGTTCTTTTTTCATTATAGAAAAATGTTTATTATTGCAGTGTTTGATCCACGTTTTTGGACAAATTTTATGAATAGATTCTGTAATGACGTCCCAGGTTTGCAATGGGGAACACGTCTTTCTGTAGTATGTGCGGTGAATTTGGACGCAGCTGAGTGTTGCGATATAAGTGTGGAGGTGGCAATCGTCAGAAACGTACACATACTGAGTGTAGTAGGTGGGAAATGAAGCCCAACATACTTATATGCCCCATGAACATTTCGACGTTGGGCCGATGATGGCCCCTTTAGCATATATGATATATTGTGATATATTGCTTACACTAAACGCACTGGACCCATTTTTTTTCGAGATTTGTAATTGAAACATGGATTTATACACAAAAGAAATATATCCATGTTCATTATCACTATGAAAATCTCGGTTCTTCTTACCTTGGCGATCTATGTCACTTGCAGCATCCTTTGTAACTTTACGTTGGACACCCTTTTTGAATGAGTTCTCAATTCTAGCATTTACTTTAACTTGTAACGCTTGTATAAGTCAACACTGCTGATGCACGTTTTTCAACTTCCGCCTTTAGTTTTCCTGGAAACAGCTTCCGAAAAAAGAACGGAAGTTAAGGTGAATGTGTTCAGAAACTTTGTCATTTCCTGATGTTGAACCAGTGGCTTCCACAGGTGATGATTACAGCTGTAGTCAGTTTTTAGGATATGTATGATCGCTAACAGCTGATAAATTTAGCAATCAATTAGATTCTCGTGAATGTCTGGATATGCACACTGCTCATCTGTCTGATGGTCCTCTTGTTTGACAATGATAAATTATTTGGATGGTTTTCATTTTTGTCTGTAGAGGTTGTTGATGTGGACTGTGCTTCAGAGAATGGTACAACTGGGACGTTTTCCTCAGTCACACTAGCCAAATGCCGAGATGGTACCTATAATCTAGGTTCTTGCCGACTATCTTCCATTATCCTCTCTCGCCTGTTATCCTGAGAGGTCTTAAAGGCCATCAATGAAATTCAAATACAGCTCGATCTCTGTGCATGCTGGACTAATTCAGTGTTGACGGAAGGAGATGTGGCTTTAGTGGAACATGTTCTGCATCTATTTTTACTACTATGTGATCTTCATTTTTATCGCTGAAACGATCCCAGCAAGCTAGGCGACGTCGGCATTTGGCCGGGGAAGGGGGCACACCATGCACGAGGAAGCACGCAATGCTCTTACCTTTTTCATTTTGGATTTGACGTACCCCCTACCTTTTTACTAATGGGAGCTCATTGCCTTTACTTTCAAAAGGCAATTTCCATCACTAGGCCCAAGCGTACCCTTACCTTTCTAACCTACTTCGAACACTGACATCATATATACATTTTCGGGAAATGTAACTGTCACTACAAACCCTGGCCTCCTCTACTCTAATGTCAGGGATTGTTTCTTTCTGGAGGCACTCGTGTATAAGAAGATTAAATCGCAGAGCTAAGTGTCCTTGCATAGGATAAAGACACGTGCCCGTTCCCCTTCTACTTACTATGATCATTCATAGTGTGGCCCAGGGCTGCTTCTCAGCGTTGACCCTCCCACAGCATTGGACGAAAATCAGTGTAGCGGACTCAAAATGTTACCTATCAGCAAGACCCTTCGACCCGGCGCAGGGTCAGCAGTGGCCCAACGATGGCCGAAAAGATTGTACGAAAACAAGAAACCTATTCCTATGATAATGTCTAAGTTCTTTTTATTCTTACATCTGAATTGTGATAGTAAGGACTTTTAGCTTTGATTGAACCTATCTATACACATTGATTCCGCAGGACGTACAGTACCTGTTGGGTCTGACTACGGTGATCGATTCATTTAAATTTATAATAAGTTTACACCAAAATTAATAATTTCGGGTACGAATTTGGGAAAATTCATTAAGGGTTAATAATTCTGATTAAGTGGGGCAGGATTATGACCTCCCGAAATTCACAGTTTTACGCAGTTAGTATATTTTTAGGCTTAATTATATATGTTTAATATACATTTCCCTATCAGCAAGCTTCGTCGGGCCGGGGTAGGGCCAACCGTATCCCAACCATTTCGCGGTTGGCCCAACTTTCGCCCGACGAATTTTGCTGATAGGGTTTCATACCTAAACACATCTTCGACCTCCTGGAAGCCCGTGGGCTGCTCCCAAAATCAACTTCTATGGACGGGTCTGAACATACTCTAAACTAACCTAACCTGAACTAAACTACACTTAACCTAACATAAAATAAACTAAACTAACCTAACTCTAACCAGTGCGATGACTACAAAGTACCGGCGGGCAGGGTGAGCTTCAAATTAACTATATAAACCCTATAACTGACTACTGACCAGAAGACAAAAAATAAAAGAGTGGTATAAAGCGTACCGTGTTCGACTTACGAGTAAAATTACGACTCAATCGGTACAGGAGCTTTATCCCGGAAGTTGTCATCAGTTTTGACTCGAGTGCGTGTTGTGAACAGGGTTGCACTCGTAAATTTTCCAGTACCGAAACGTTTCCATTTTTACTATATGTCATACCAACAACTCTGAAGTATGGGCATAAAACAATAGTTAATGGTAGGTAATAACGCCAACACCGCTGCCTGCTAAACGTAAACAAATTGATCTCATTATTGTTGGACAATTTATTACTCGTTGTTGTTGAAATAAAACGTTAACCAGACTTACGGATAAAACATTATTATTATTATTATTGTAAAATGGGATATCTTTTCTCTCAAGTGAAGCATTTCGGAATAAAGTTCACTGTTATTGGTCACATCTTAAGTGTTTTTTATTACACCCGATCTACTCACTCGTTGCTAGTTCACCGAAACAGGTGACTCTGCAAGGAGATAAAATTCCCATACCGATTTAGTCGTGTAAAATTCTTCCCTCAGTCGCACCTGGCAAATGCCGGGATGACACCTTCAAGGTGGGCCGTGGCAAATCCCTTCACGGATCCTTTCCACTCTCCTATCCCGACCTGAGCCTTACATACTGAAAGGTCATAAATAAAATTCAAATTCGTGTAAAATTCGCCCCGGCTTCCGAGGGTTAAAAAACGAAGCAATTAAAACTGATACTTACTTCAGTGCTTGAGGCTCTTTGTGAGTTCCCTTGAAATCGACTGAGGTTATACTTCCCCAAGTTCCGTTGCTTTCAATCTGAGCAAATAAATCTGCCACAGCGTCCTCGAATTTCACAACCTCCACTGCATCAAATTCTATGAAGATATATGAAAACAGTTAAATGGTGTAGATCACTTTCGCCATCTTGATACGACCATTCCACTGATTTAGATAGTTAATTTTCTAGTTGTCTTAACAGTGTAGATCACCCCTGCCATCTTGGTATGACCTTTCCATTGATTTAAATGGTAATTGTTTTACTAGTCTTATGCCTCTCATTTTTTAACTTCTGTTTTCGCCCAGTGTTTCGTCATGTTTTCTTTGATTCATACTGTTTTATAGAAATGCAATATTTTACACACAAACAGTATAATTTCCCGTTGACATATTGTGATTTATATGGTAAACTATTAATAATACATTATGCTCATATATTTGAAGAAACTTTACAAATCAAAACTCTGCAAGAGTCAAAATAACCACCAAGGCAAATTTCATGAAAGCAAAACTTGAATATTCTACTTCTGAGAGACATAGGACGAGTAAAATGATTGCCATATAAATCAATGGAGAGGTCATACCAAGATGGCGGGGGTGATCTACACCATTGTCTCCAAGAAGAGGATTTTTTTCAATGTAATTATATTATTCGATATATTTAATTTCACAGGCAGGAAATCCGCCATGATTTTCCGTTTGGGAAGACGTAAAACCAAAAATCGGAGGTGTAAGTAGAATTTTGTAGGATTTCTGTCGTTTCTAACCGTAAACATTTTGAACTTGGGATGTGTGTTCGAGAATTTGAGTAACCGTGTCTCACAGAATCACTGTTGCCAGGTTATACAGTAGCCTATATTATAAAAATGTATTATTTTATACAGAGATAATATAATATCCAGCTAAACATTGTGTTTTATAATTAATTATAAATTATATATTATGCTCATATGTTTCAATAAATTTCATATTCTCAGAACTCACCACGTAAATACAACTAACAACAAATACTACACGTAAACAAAACTTGAAAAATCAACTTCTGACAGGCATCAAACGATTGAAACATTTCCTATGTAAATTAGTGGAAGTATCATACCAACGAGAGCGGTTCTTAGTACAAAAATCTATTTCTATGAGACTAATATAATAAAATGACATTGCAGATGTGTCCTATCTGAAACAGAAAGAACTTATAGCAAGATTGGTTAATGCCAACCATAGAGTTAGGAATATAAATAGAGAGAACATTAGGCTGTTTTTGTTGCAGAGGGGAATGAAGTCTAGAGACGGAAGGGACGAGGCATTTCGGCCACATTAACTGGCCTCAAATTTAGAGACCTTCTTTTCCGGGTATTGCCTCTCTGAGGTGCACTCATCCTCCTATCGAAAGAAGCAATCCTCACAGTACTCGGTATAGAGGGACTCTAATGGGGCCACACAAGATGGCTGCCGATGAACCTTAATTTGCCTTCATGTGACGTCATGTATGTTCTCTCTATTTTCTTCCTAACTCTATGATGCCAACACTATATCAAAACTTCGTTAATTTTCTCGGTTGTGTACACGACTTTTGGAAAAGTAAAATATCCTGGGGAAAGTCAATGACCTCTATCTAAAAGCGATACTGGACTGATTGCTACCATTAACAATTTCATGAATATATGAAGCTAGAGGGCAAAGAAGACACTTAATTTCGTATGTCCACTTCCAGTCTAAACCAATATGGAGCAAAGTTTCGGTTTTAACTCAGTCATTTATGCTTGATATCGCTGTGCGGACCGTTTCTTATTTATATCTTTATTGTTACCCGAAACGTAAATATTATTTGCAGTATTTTCTATTATATGGAAGGTACGGTATACTATTATATGAATAACTCAGGAATTAAGACTGGAATAAAAAAACGGGCTACACAGCGATACGAAGCATATAAAACTGACTTAGAACTGAAAATTTGGTACACATTGGATTAGACTGGAAGTGCACAAACGATTATAAATATTTGCTCTGGTGTCAATCTTTCAACACTAAGCAGTCACTCCAGTGTCGTTACGTAGAGCTCGATGGTGAAAGCTTATTGAATTTAGTTAGAAACATGTGTGTAGGAGTGAACGTCCAATGTAAGTAGACATTGCTTAGGGCAAAAAAATAAAACCAAGAATTTTCAATATTTTCCATACCAACATTGGTTTATTATTTTGGATTCACGACAGCTACATGTTTGACAATTTGCCTTGCCTGTTTCATTACCACAGCTGCAAGGATTCTTTAAAAAATCAACTTCCAGATTTGCAGAAGACCTCTTCATCTACAATCACTCCTATGAATTTCGGATTTATCATTTACAAATTACACAATTCAAATTTGAATTACCCCGTCTTGCCATTCATAAAAGTACATTAACTAACGAGCAAATAAATTTTGCAGAAATACTTAATAAATTTTTACTTAGGACAAGCTCAATAGTATCATAAGACACTTATGATGCTAAATTGTATCTACCGTCCTCCTATGATAAGCTGTATCTGTACACAGCCGTATACGCGCCATAGAAATTCACTAACTCGTTTAGGACATTAATACAAATCCTTCAATCAATAAATCTTCAAGACGAACCCAACAGTCAATTAAGTTTTAACAGACCAACAGGTCGAAACATCTTTGTATGTTGAACTTGACAATATAACCATTACAAGATAATAGGAAATGAAAACTTATTGTGTTTTATTTTGAGAACGCAGCAGACTGTATATTTTTGGTAGCATATAGAAAAAAACACACCATAAATGCGTTAACTTTACTAAAAAATATACTTACCTAGTCTAGATCCTTTAGTAAAGCCCTGAAATAAGAAAAAATGTAACAATATATGAGGTTTTTTTTTTCGGTAAAGTATGCAACATGTGAACGAAAGATCCCATTTTGATTACATGCACAGAACATATAACGACTTGGGTTGTATCCCAGATGATTCGATGCTCCATTGTTCCGCTCAATCCATGGCACATCGACTGTACCAGCAGGACTGAATAGTATATGAATTATACTCCGGAAGTCGTCATCAGTTTTTACTCATGTGCGTGTCGTGAAGCATTACTACATGAAGAATACCGGCAAGCAGCAGCTGCGGAATGGCCGGCTTGGTGTAGTGGTTAGAGCATCAGATATTTTTATGTATATGCATTCTCATATTTTACTAAGTTCACTGTCATTGGTTAGGTTAGGTTTTTTCTCTTTCATTATATGCGATCCACTCGTTCGCGGCTAGTTCAACTCAACGCCAACAAATGGCTCTGCGAGTCAAAACTTATGACGACTTCCGGAGTATAATTTCTGCACTGATTAAAACGTGTTTCTAGAATGGTAGAGATGCATCCAAGGATACGGAGCGATGGAGCTTAGCATTCATATTTCGCTACACCGTTGTGCTTTGTTGGTGTACGCACATTAACTGTCATTTCTTAGGAAACAGCATTATGCCTTATTTAGATCACTAACATTGTTATGATGGTAAAATCATGGTTAAAATAACTTACGTTTAGACTACCGAACTTAACTTGGTTATCGTGGTTGTACTACCATTGTCTGTAAAGAAACAGGTAGAGGTTTCCGTAGAGTAAAGAATCTGCTTGTTATATGGTAGAGGTTTAAATTATAAAATAATGAACACAAATTAATTGATTCCAGCATAATATTTTGTAGATTAGTTCTGCCATCATTCTTTTATACTTCAAAGGCGATACGCACCACTAAGATGCTATATATTTCAGTAAAGAAATAAATAAATTCACGAAGTGGGCCGCGCTTACTGACTAGCTTGCGTTTAGATTACTAACGTAAAATAACCAAAGTAAGTTGACGCTAGTTAAAATTGAAATCCGCGTTAACGGTAACTGGCGTTTACATTACTAAAATGATCTCGGTAACGTTAACCATGGTTAAAGATGTTAATAATGTAAAGATGGCATTAATATCATTTCTTCTTTTCCTTCTTTTCCACTACTGCGCTTGTACCAAGAAAGTTAGAGCCAGGGATTAGAAGAGTATACTCTATCTCTGCATCAATGAATAATTGCATTAGAGAAACAGTCTCTTGATTCGTTATTACTCACGCTGCCATCTTATTTAGTACAGAAAAGAAACCAAATGATAGTCAAAGCATATTAAGTGTAAAGTCGTGATATCAGCGACTGAACGTTTTGAACGACTGAGGCGTTTATTACAAAAAGCACAAATGTGCAGTGGTACATAAGAAATAAGACTACCTTTATTATTTATTCGTCAAATATGTAGGGGACAGAGGAATCCACCGATGAAGCTTAAAGCTACTGTTTTGCACTTTCTGGTAACTGTTGTTTTTGTAATAAACGCTATGATTGCTTTATCCTCTTCTTATAACGCCCTTGGAATTCGAACCAGGGTTTACTGGCAGACTGATTCGACGCTCCCTTTATTAGACCACGAAGGCAATTGTTGCTCAAGGCTTTTAGAGTAATATTTATAGCTATCTCAAATTAGCGTCTCAACATAGAAAGTTCTATTTTCGAAAGCCTGAAAGAACAGGATTAAATCACGTGGTCATTAAAAAGAACCACCGAACCTGACTTTTCTAACCTAACCCTTGGTCTCTAATTTTATTAAATTTCCGAATGCATAAGAAATGAGTTATAACTACGCCAGGATTTGATTCCGGTTCTCCGTATTAACTTTCCGATACGTTACCAATACTCTAGTGCAAATTCCAGAGCAGCAGCTTGTCCGTGTTGCTTATGGTTCAAGTAGTACTACACCTGTGTGAGAGTGACCCAGCCTTTTAATAGAACTGTCTAAGTTGAGACACTTCTCTAGTTCAACAGTCTTATGAGCAGAGTAGACCTTATACCCTAATAGGGAGTTTACTGCGACGATCCCTTCTCGTGATTATCTCCTCTTCAAAATGGAAGACGATAAAACTACTGGCTTTTCCCAAAAATATTCAGAGAGAAGGAACTATCATAGACAACCAATACTTTCAGCTGTAAGAAGTGAAGCATCATCTTTGAATAGCTCCCATTGATGTGTAGTGAAACGGTTATCAATGATTCACTTATGGTTTTACATGTCTGTTCAAACTGTATCAATGAGTCATTCACTGATTTATCAGCTGATAGCGTGTCACTAATTAGACTTACATACGTGTAATGTTTACCCTTGGAATTAAAAAAAGAAAAGAAGAAATATACTCACATGACACTTTCTATCAGAATCTGCGTAATTTGTAGTGTTACTTTCAGGCGTTACTGGTGGCTCTGTCGTAGATGTCTGGTTATTTCCTTGTAGGGCTCCTCTGAGGCCAGCTCTATCACTTTCTTCTTGCGGCACTAGGCTGCCATAATCTGCTTGGTCTATGTTCAAAGGTCCGTTTCTTCCAAAGGATGGATTCATTTCAGACATCCCCCAATAAGATCTTTTACCAGTTTCCGCTGATAACTTACGAAATGTCATAGGTTTTCTTCCAGCTGGAAGACGCCCATTTGGTCCCAGGTATTGATTCAATATAGATTGTACATCATCTTTACTTTGGTCGGGCTTCTGACCTCCGGGGCCTCCTGCATTGGGTCTTTTGTATATAGGATTCATTTCCTGAAAGATTTAAACAAATATTTTGTAAAAAAAAAAAAAAAAAACATGCTTTCTGGTATTATGACTGCATTAGTGGGTAAAGTACTACAATACAAATCTTTTCTTGAGTGTTATGTAAGATCAATAAACAACATCCTCACATTTCATTCAAAGAGCATTCTAATTTGGTTTTAGTAAATTAGTTTGTAAAATTATGCCCATTACTATAGTGTGATTGGCAACACTGGCATCGCATACTATCAGAACGTCACTGTTTTCGTTGCCATAACAACTCCATCGTTGCCAAAACAGCAGTGGGAGGGGAGTAAATGTGTTACCATTTCCGCACGACAGAGAATAATTATAAAATATCTCTGCGAGGAAAGTGTTGCAGTGAAATTCACGAGACTTCAAACGTAGGTTGATGAGTTTCCTTTGTCTCGTTCATTCGTGTTTTAGTGGTGTAAAACGTTTGATTAGGGCGTATGAAGCATCGACAACGAACAACATAAGACAAGGGTGGCAATTGTTATTAAAGACGTAATGATTACTCGGATAAATCAGCTCATACTCAGTGTTGTCAGGTTCCCGTCGCAATATTTCAACCCCTCAGCATTGCTCATACTGGACAACAGGTGGGGTAGTGTTGCCAATAGTAATCACTTTAAAATACCTAAACAGCAACCTAAAAGTAGCTAAAACCATACCTTATCAATTTTAGAATTAGTCATATTTGTTCCCAAGCTTGCTTAATTCCTATACACACAATATATTGATATTGATTTATTGCGTTCTGTTGACCATGGTGCATACAAACATGTATTATGGTATAGAACAAGTCAGTTGCAATGTCATTACATGAAATCATATACATTATATCATATTATAAGGATTATATCATATTTAAAAGTTATAAAATTTAGTAACTAAATTAGTGATCGAAATAGCTAGTTTTAGCAACAAAGTACCTAAATTGGAAACACTGGAAAATTAGTCTAACTCATCTGAGCTCTGAAAAGAAATGCTGGCAGTGAGCGTAGCATCATCTCCGACAAGCTGGGCTTCGACAAAATGAGTTCCAGATCAGGGCCTCGCGTCTCTTTAGTATACATCGGGCGTTCAGTTTGGAACTATAAATGAAGCAGTCACAGAAGGTGTCCGTTGAAGGTAATTTGCATTGCGTATAATGAAAAAATGTATCGAACCTGGCTTTTTCTAACCAGTTGACGTTTGCTCTCGCTCACTCTACATATTGTCAGTGATTTTTGTAGCAAAACATCAATAATGATATGAAAATAAGTCACTATGACGTAACATTACCATGATTTCGATTCATGAATCTGTGACTTATTTCGTTCGGAAAAATCACACCCGACGCAAGCTAAAGTAATACCCAACGCCTTAAAATCTGTCCGATGAGCAGAAAACTACCAGTTTGCAAATTGGAAACATATTATTACGAAAACATCAGTACGAGGATAATGTATTGTTCGGAATGCATTACACAGGCTACTCGGCAAGGGTACATTTTACCAACTACTATACAAAGAGTCAAATAAGTTACCCAGCTAGAAATATTGACAAAATTTCATGCGAAAGGAATTTGTTTAAATTTAATTTGAGCTTATTTATTCGGTAGATTGTAGGATTCATAAAAATTAATCCCTATAATATTATTTTCTTGAGTCCGACATGTCGAAGCAAGATTATTTTTAGGGTAAAGGTATATTCCTGATTGAGGTAAGAGTATTATGATTGTTGTTGTTTTTAAATTTTAATTTAAAATTACGTTTAATTTTTCGCAAGTAATATAATAAAATGTAACCAAGCTGCCTTAATCGGTTACACACTAAACTGTCTATTGAGAGCGGGAATTGGTAATGTGACCTTGAGAGTGTTTTATGTAAAGAAGTTCTTTGCTGTTTATATTTTGTGCATTGGGAAAAATGTGATTTAGTGTTTCAATGGTCTGATAATCTTTGCAATCGTAATATGGTGTGTACATAAGTTGTATTTTGTAGAGGTGTTCCTTAGTGGTGGTACGATGAGATCGAATTCTATTTAAAAGTACTGTTGTTTACCGATTTAATTTTGTTGTAGATTAATATGTGGTCAGTCTTGATGTCTAGCTAATTGAGGTCAAGATTGTGCCCAGTTGTTTTTTTATTTTATTTTATTTTTTACTTTAAATAATAAATCTTCCCAGTGTAATCTTATATTATTTATTTCTTTATTAGTGACGGCAGTAAATTAACTTCAGTTCATTTTAAGTTCCTTTTGTTATCACAAAAATTTCTGATTCTCTTTTATTTTATTTCTTTTTTAGTAAATGTCAAATCTTTAATTGTTCAAACCTTTGGGCTTATGGCGGATAGTGTTTACGTATAATTGGGTACCCTAGGTTTTTAAATATTCCTAATAAGGTTATACATTTTTGAACTATATAAACATATTAATATGTATACAAAACAAATTACAATAAATTCACCAATTGCTTGAAATATAAGTGTCACGTCACGTCAGACCTGTTTCAACTCCAGTGGGAAATGTTTAACCTGTACATATCAGGTGTACGATACATACTTCCCGGACCAGCCACCCTTCAAGACTAATTAAGATATTTCCACGTTCTAACTTATGTTCTATTTACCTGTAAATATCCTTATCTTTGCTGGGACTCGAATACTTAACCCACTACTAAAAAATCCCTGTTTGTTAGTCCATCATCCATTGAGTTTGTGAGTTTCAGGAACGCACATTTTCGTCACCAGGGAGCAAAGTGGTGCACTTTACAATTAAAACGTGCAAATTTCAATTAATTCAGTGCAGTTAAGTTTTGAACCAGAATTTGTGAATAAGCTGAAAATTGCTACAGTTATTTAGAATGATATCGGGAACAACATAACGAAAGATCAAAATGATCCCACGTAGGAAAAATACGGCATCTTGGAAAAACCGCCGCCATCTTAAGCTTTTATACTTTTCAAAGTGACGTTTGGATAAATTGAGATATAGATTTCGTTAAAAGCTAAATTGTCATTTCTACCCTCCCTCTTGTATTGAAATAAAACTTATTTTACCAAGTTGAATGGCATTGTTAGTTGTTTTGTTTTTAATAGGGAAATACAATGTTGTAACTTCTTCTAAATGTGTGTAGGCGGGTTGTTTTGACCGCATTTTTGTCGTCGGATCATGAAAATGATTATATACAAAACTGAAGGGCA
Organism: Lepisma saccharinum; assembly: GCA_022664845.1. Taxonomy (NCBI): domain Eukaryota; kingdom Metazoa; phylum Arthropoda; class Insecta; order Zygentoma; family Lepismatidae; genus Lepisma; species Lepisma saccharinum. The sequence continues at coordinate 18,408 of JAGDQP010031581.1, forward strand.
ATTTAAAAGCTGAAAATTGGTATAATATTCAAAATGTTTTCATGAACAACATACCACAAGTCTCCAATAACCGTAAGTGTAGAAAATCCGCCATCGTGAAATTCACCGTCATCTTTAATTTGTGCAATTTGAATAGAGGGTGTGAATAAATTGAGCTATCAACTTGGTTTGAAAACTAAATTTACATTTCTGCCTTGTTTTATTGAAATAAAAGTGGTATTTTAGCAAGTTTAACGATATTTGATGTGTTTCGCCTTTAATAGAGATTTAAGATGGCAACTAGTTCCAAATGTGTTTAAGCGAGTTGTTTGTCGTCGGATGATGGAAATTATTATATACAAAATTGGAGTGCAATTTTAAAAAACTGTCGTTTTAATGTATCACATTCCCTATAGGTACAAAAAATAAACACATTTAATTAGAGCATTTGTTATACATATGGAAAAATGTCACTACTCACTCAGGTAGGCTATCACAGTTCTCCCAAATCCTCCGTAGCGTCGTTCTGATCAGGAATGAGTAGACGGTTTCACAATAGCCACATATGATGGAGCAGTTTAGGCCACTTCTTCGGCATTGGCGCTTTCGTTCGCAACCAATCTTACAACTGTATCAGATCACCTTGAAGATGTTTTAAGCTGCGGGTTCCTTATGGCTTGTGATAGGTTTATAATGACTCATCCCAATAGGTTCCTGGTTAATGCACGCCTTTCCACTTCCGAAAGTGATGGCAATGCGAGTGTTGCTTTGCAGCAGATGATGTCGGTAGGAGTAAAGCCAAGTGAAATGTCAACCTGACCAACTACTTTGCCACAGTGCTCATGTATTGACGGTATATGTCGTTGCTTAACGTCTAGTTGACAAACTAGCCATATACAGCGAGAATGGAGACCCCTCGTACTGCTGCTATTTCTTGAGGGGTATCATTCAGTTTGTTGAACACGCTTACATCTCCTTAAAGTAGTATTTTTTTTAATTATTGAAGGAATTTATTTTTCCCTTTCTTAAAAGGCGCAGAAGTTGTGTCACATCCTGTGGATACGTGAAAGAAAGGGAGATTAGGAAGAATATATCTGAGGCAGGCCTGCATTTTTTCTGGAATGTACCCTGTTTTTCCCCAGGCACCAGCGTCCAAGCGTTACCTCTTTCGGAGTGTGCAGCTAAGAGGGCCAGTATATCAGGGTTGTCTTTTACTACACAACTGAATTCTCTCCATTTTGGTTGAAATTATCAATGAGTCTGCGTAGTCGGAAGCTTTCGATACAGTGACAGCTTAAGATTTGAATTTTTTTTTATTAATTAAAAGCGCAATGAATCTAACTTTAATATTTTCCAAAAAGAGTTCTTAAGGTATAATCGCGTGCTTTGGCCTCATTACAGTTCACACAAACATCACCAGTCACTAAGCCTGTAGCCTACATCAACACGTTCGAAGGCATTTCAAAAGGGTTGTGCGATGACATCAAAAGTATTTATTATCTTCTGAAAGTATCTCTGCTTTCTTCGATTCTTGCAGTTCCACATATTAATCAGATGTTTCTGAGGAAACACCACAATAGTATTTGACAGGATATATGCGTGTAGAATTAGGAAATGCAGACAAACAGCGTGCTATCACAGTTTCAGTCATTCCTCTACCCTGTGGTAGTCAGGCTGTAATCTTTATTGTACACAACAATTGTCATGTCTGTCCATACGCCAGATCAGAAACGTTTGGTCCTTCGTACGATGAAGTAGCCATGTTTGATAAACTTGACAAATTACTCACGAGCTATTATTATTTCCAGAGTCAAGATTTTTCCCAAGTATATGCGTGCTAACATTGCATAATTGAAATGGCCACCAGCGTGCAAGTATGGAGTCATGGTCTGAATGTTGTAAATGCGAGCTCCAATCGCCAGAACGTAAGGCCTTAATAAAGAACATGGTTTTGATCATTTCGAGTTACTGTAACCATTGTGTTTCAGTGCGACTGTTGATAGACACCTCTTATAATTTATCGTCCAGCATATTCAGAGCATTAATTAGAAACTGAGAGCGCCGTTGGACATGTATTTCAATAAATCAGGCTAGAAATGTAAATTAAGCTTTTAATCTAAGTTGATAGTTAAATTTATTTAAGCGCTCCATTTAAATGGCAAAAAATAAAGATGGCGATTTTTCCCCAGATGGTGGATTTTCCACAGATAGGTTTTTGGAGACTTCTGGTATGTTGTTCATGCAAATATTTTGAATATTGTACCAATTTTCACCTTTTAAATTGCTCTTCAACTTTCTATAACCATTTTCATTTCCAACTACAAATATGCAGTCAAAACAACCCGCTTACACACATTTAGAACTAGTTAAAGACGAAAGAACTAAGAACGTCATTTAACTTGGCAAAATATCAGTTTTATTTGAAGACAAGGGAACAGAAATGTCATTTTTGCTTTCAAACGAAATCGATAGTATAATTTATTCAAGCGCTCCGTTGAGAGATATAAAAATTAAATATGGCTGCGGTTTTTCCAAGATGCCCCAATTTTTCCAAGTGGGATATTTTGGACGTTCGGTATGTTGTTCCCGACATCATTCTGAATAGTTGTACCAATTTTCAACTTGTTATTCAAAAGTCCCGTGCTTTCATGATTCTTTGTCTATGATAATTGCACTGGACTACAATAGCCTAGCCTGGATTTGAGAACATAATTCCGTTGCCGAGCTGTTTTAAATTGAGCCTTTATTCCGCATGTTCAGCTCTTGCCCATGTAGAAGGACGGATGACATTCGCCAAAATCCTCCTGTTCTTCAGTATGAGCTCATTAACCCACTAAGAACTTTGCTACTACTGTATAAACATTAACGATGTGTTCGAAGAGGGTTAGAAAAGGTAAGGGAACGTTTGCAGAACTGTTCTAGGGAGGGTAAGGGTACGCTTGCACCTAGTGGTGGTGATTGACAATTGAAAGTAAAGGCAACGAACTCCTATTAATAAAAAGGTAGGGGTACGCCAGATCCAAAATGAAAAAGATAAGAGAATGGTGTGCCTCCTCGCCCGACCAATTCGAGCACAACATTAATGGCATTCTGTCTTATTAGCTAAAATCAAATTGTTGATTGTAGTTCAAGAATATGGTCTTGCACTTTGGAGCCACATTAACTGAAACACTTAAAAACAACCATTACCACTAAATTCTGTATCGTGTCTACTATGGACAGTGAGAAGACATGAATGAGCAACATACATAAAGATAAAATCAAACTCTTATGTAGCTTAATGTTAACATTACCGCACCTTCGGATCTAGTTTCAAAAGTGCCCATGACCTTTCATCATCATCGTTAATATTGTGCCAATATCCTTTAGTAACTTTCAACTCAGGAGACACTAAGGTTTCAGAGGTGGTTGAGATGTTTGATAGGTCTTGGCGAGACGAGAAACACGCATAGATCATCCAAATAGGA
>JAGDQP010031582.1:919-21852 GCA_022664845.1 Lepisma saccharinum
TATTATTATTATTATTATTATTATTATTATTATTATTATTATTATTAATTGTACGTTTGTGGGTCTTCTCTTTCGGAATTTTCTCATCCAAAGAACGTAAAGTTTCTACGACGTCGAGGGTGGTAGGTGGGAAGTCTGTGAGATCCACTTACGGGTTGTATAAATAACTGACTAACAGGCAAATGCTAATAGAAAGTGACTTGTCTTTTTCAGCAACCTTCGCACATTCTATAAAAGCACTAACTGCAAAGTAAGTACAGTGATGTCTCGTGTGGGCGGAGTTGAAAAAAAAAACACACGTTTCTAACCTGATTGAAAAATCTTAATATATAGGTCAACTTTAGAAAGAGAGAGAGAAAAAAATCCTGCTTACTATATAGTAAACAAAACAATTGAACAATAGACTTTCACATATGATACATAAAAGAGTAAAATATATGTTTTGTTCCGAGTGCTAATAAACGAAAGAAAAGGAAGGGGGAGAGTGATGTAATGAAACAAATTCTAAAAGACATTGAACCATATAACATTGCAATATGCTACCTTGTGCATTGTGTTGTGATGGGACGACCTAACTAAAGTATAGAATGCTAATCAGGTAATTGAATTCAGGTATTTAAAAGTACATTCACACACCTCTAAGGAATTTGTTTCGTAGATAGATTGGTATGAGAGTTAATATAGTGAGTGCAATTCTCTTTGTAATGTTCTCACATACCTATTAATATTTCAATATTAATTTCAATCTTATTTTTATATAAGGTGAGAGAGAAAGTTATTGTTGCGAAAGAATCTTTCTTAATAATAAAGGGTATTGTCCAACAATAGATTATTATTATTCTTTGTGTTAAGCTCAATACTAATTGATCATGGAGAAGCACAAGTGTAAAAATGTCGTAGTGTATTATAGTGTCACTTGTGACCAACTTACTTCAAACTCTTGCAACACAATTTAGTTAGATATGCATGTAGATGTAAGAACGCGTGATTAGCGTAATGATTTGGCAACAATTTTCTTGATTTTAATGTAGGATGCCCCTCCTCCTCCTCCTCCAATAAAAGGAAACAAAACCGACAGCTAAGAAGATTAAAAAGATGTTGAGTGAAAATTTGTTCCAACGCAGATTTCCTTATTTTCTGTGGCAAATGGCATAAACACATGTTTAAGGAATGCCTCCATTCATATATCCCAAATTTTGCAACACTGTTTCACGCAAGCGATATAGTATGTTTGTTACACTAATTTTAAATGTGTAAAAATCTGACGTAGCGCTATTTTAAGGATAATAATGTTATGTTGGGTTGGCAGCACTGTATGACTTACGACATTGTAGTGGTAGTGGATAGTCTGTACTGTTTGTATGGTGACTGAAAAAAATCATGTTTATTGCTTTTTTAAAAATGAAGTTATTTGGGTAAATGTCATAGTTCTAGAATTTCTTCCGTCTCTCTGGTCTGTCCTATTTGATTTCAATCCTATGTCCTATTTACTTTCAACCGTCTGTCCTATTAACTTTCAACCGAGTGTCCTATTTATTTTCAACTGCCTGTCCTATTTGCTTTCAACCGCCTGTTCTATTTGCTTTCAATCGTTTGCCCTATTTGCTTTCAATCGTCTGCCCTATTTGATTTCAGTCGTATGCCCTATTTGCTTTCAAGCGTCTGTCCTATTTACTTTCAACCGTCTGTACTATTTGCTTTCAACCGTCTGTACTATTTGCTTTCAACCAATTGTACTATTTGCTTTCAACTGCCTGTTCTATTTGCTTTCAATCATCTGTCCTATTTTCTTGCAACCGCCGAAAATTTGCATATAAAACATTAACAGATTCTCTATCATGGATATCGTCGGACATTTTCCTGGTAAAGACGAGGTTATTCTGGACAAGAAAATATTCCATTGAGACCAGCTTCGAGTGACCTAGGAGCCTAATCAATGTAGTAGGGAGAGAAGACCCATTTTCCCAAGAATTTTACGTTTATCGCCAGTTATAAAAGGAATAGATTATTTTCATATTTTGCAACAAACAGAGAAAGATTAAAATAATTTAGAGGGCGGTACTAGGAAGAAACATAATAAAGGTTAAATTATGATTTGTGGTGGCCTTGAAGTCTGTACTCGGAGTTGTACGTACGAACGTGATTCTAAGATTTGAACTGATATTAAGTTTTCATATAAGATAATCCTTTACTGTAATTGTATTCTTGTTGTTATTGTATATTTTAAACAAACCACTCTATCTATTGTTGTTTTCGTATAAGAAATGAAATTTTTGTTCTTGTGACGAGAAGGGGAGAAAAAAAGGAACTTGTTCTCTTGAAATCGCTGACTCGTTCTATTCGAGTTAGTTCGTGACAAAAGTGAGTGACTTCCGCATAAGATTCATAACAATGTTGCCACGTTATCAAAAGAAGAAATCCGTGGGATTGATTATATACCACCAGGGTTTAGTTGTGCGTTCGCCGAACTCCGAAAATAAAAAGAGAATGTTTCAAATTGTATATCCCTTTCTCTTGATAGTGCGATTTTTTTCTATATATTTTTATTTTGGTAGAATGGCAACTTATATGTTGTCCTTTTCAAGTAATAGATATTAAGTTCGCATTTGAGTAAATCGACTCAAATGCTTCAGATTCCTTGCCAGACCTTGTGGGGAAAGTCTGTAATCCAGTCACCGTGGATGCAACATTGAGTGGTATGGAGAGTTGTATCGTATGTTGGTAGGTGCACCCGAACTCTGCCTCGGATTTCAAACCCGAGTGTGGTTCAGATCTCGTTCGTAAAAGTGTCATTTTCGATTAGAGCACCTTGGCAACGTCTATTTGGACAAGTCCCTTCCGGTTGATATAGTAACGCAACGGAAGTGACGCGATGGCTTACTAAAAATTGACCAGACCGCTGACTCTGGGATTCTGACCAAACTTGGAAGACATGTAGCGCAATATCAGAGAATAGTGTCTGCCAAGTTTGGTCAAAATCCTAGAGTCAGCGGTCTGGTCAGTTCCTAGTTAGCTTGTCTATTCAACTCAGTCGATCGTTGACTAATAGTCCAAACTAGGGATGAGCACATGGATCCTGGATCTTCATTACCCGGATTCGTAAACCTGGTTCCGACGAATCCGGATCTTGTAAGTAGGCGCACAGATCTGTATCTGGGAACAATGGATCTGAATATTGGAACCAAGTACTCTGTCTGTTTGATCCAAGGACCCGGATATTGGAGCCGAGGATTTCGATCCGGATCTGTTTGCTGGAATGGATGATCTCGATCCAGATCTTAGAAACGAGTATCCTTCAGGATCCGATTCCGCACACCTTCCTACCCTAGTCCAAAATGAGACATTTGTTTCACCTTAAAACACCCTGTCTTATGTGTAGAAGAAAAGAAAAGAGCCTTCATCCAGCAGTGCATAGAAAACGGCTGAGTATGATGATGATGATCAAATCGCAGTCACTGAATCCAAATCTGAAATCAGTTTCTCTCTCCCTGCTTTCATTCAGGTGCTAGTGTGAATTCTTGCGTTGGATACAGCAAACCCCAATGAAAAAAGATTGAGTCACCAAATCAAAAACTACCTGATCAATCGAGGTTGCTTGAACTCAAATCTGAAAGCTGTTGAAGGTAGAGGTCGCTATATTTATCAACCGTTACAAACAGTATATAGTTCATTATTTGTTATGAGGTAACATTTAACATACTTTATTTTTAAACCCTTGTAGCAGGGGATAAGAGAACCTAGATGATAATTGTAATCATAATGAGTTGATAATTCCTATTTTTCGTGACAGCAAGAGTGTTACTTACTAGTTCAACAAGTCACATATACATAAACAGAAAGATACTACTGTAGTGTGCCACATCCTTAGTTGATGTCACTCTTCATGTTATCATGACACAGAAAGCAGAGCGTAGTTGTATTATGTTGATAGTTTTGAAATTCATTAACAAAATATCGGTTTAGTGTTCTTAAGTTTTGTCTTTCAGGATATTATTATTATCATTATTATTATTGTAGTAGTAGTAGTATGAAAGGAAGTTACATCAGCATAAATATCAAGTATATTGCATAGAGCAACTTTTAGCAGTTGTGCGGAACATGCCATGAAGTTGAATAAACTGAGCCAGTGTTTTGTCTTTAACATGATTCTAATTGTCTCTTCCTTTCAGAGTTCAAAGACACGCTTGGCTTTCCTTTTATAGTCATTATATCTCATTTTATATAATTTATATGGGATGTTACACTTTCATATGGAGAGAAATGCGGCTATGTATGTTTCCTCAAAACTCACACACGAATGCATTATACTGTATACACGTTAATTTATAGACAATGGAAGGTTAAAATAAAATAGTTCGCTGGTATTGTGAGAAGTAAATCAATTTATGTTTATGATCTAAATAATAATAAAACAGTTAATTATTTTGGTTGATTGAATTATTGTTAACGTCCTAAATGAGTTGCTGAGAAGGACGGGACCTACAGTTTTTTTTTGTTAAAGTGGGCTACGAAGTACGTCGTTCAATGGACTCCAATAAGACTCGAACCCGTGACCACACGCACAGAAAGCGAACGTATTAACCTTGATCAAGCGGGTTCTAGTGAATAGAGAATCTTGGATTCTATAAACAAAGACGAAAGATCAGCAAGTTGAAAAATCCCTCCTATTTATTTTTGTTTGGCAGGTAGAGTTTGGCCTACACTTGTCAGTAAAGAACAAAGTATTCCTAATTTTGAAGGAAAACTTCATATTTGGCTGTAATATGTAGAATCAGATGTAACTATTATAATAGATTGATTTAAATATGCCAAGTGAGTCATATATTTTGGGATAGTTCATCATGGCGTGCCAAATCTATGGGATTATGTACCATATCAGGGCTATCTTGTGTTTTCAAAGGTGTAATTAGGGTTGCATAGGCCATAGGAAAAATATTTTCAGCGCAATTTTATAAAGCAAATATACTTGAAAAGTTTTTTTAAATTAATTCTTTTTAAAACTAATTGTTCATCTGAATCCATCATGGACTCTTAGAACTTCATATAAATGTTTTTATTTTTTTTTAAATATATATCACTTACGGTAATTGCACGATCAAATTGAATTCATAATACATAAACTCTCTCGACCTTCACTTCATGATGAATTTTTCATCATAAGGTCATTCCGTACAGAGTTGTACAGATTAAACACGAAAATTAATGGAATTGAATAATAAAATCTGACGATACGTTAAAAATGTTCTGCGGAAGAAGGGCCCATAGCCCTTTGATCTCTCTTCCGGAGAACCCCTCAATTAATTTTGAATACAAAAGAAAAGCTTTTTTTGGGGTATGGGGTTATAAATTTCAAAAGACGCTTGGCTCTTGCTACAAGGTCTTGTCAGTAGGTCAGAACTTTGTCAATGAAAAAAAAATAAAAAAATAAATATTCATCCCTAGCGTAAAAAATTCTTTCTATGTAAGGGTGTTTTCAGAACTCTTCTTGCGATATTTTGGGATTCGCGCGTTCTGTGATAGATAATTACTGTTTGGATGACAGTGGCGCGTTCTTCTAGGTAAATTTACACTTCTTCGTTAGTCGCTACGTACGATTACTCTTTCTTTATGGCGTCTCTACCTCGGCAAAAAAAAATCAAGTTTGTTATTTATATGGCTATCACATAGACCTCCAGGGTTGCAGCCTCGATCTCACCAATTCTTATACTTTCTTCCTTGGAAGCCTTACCGAGCAGTCGTGTTTCAGATGGTAGAGCGTTGGCTTCATATGCAAGAGGTCCTTGGTCCGATACCAGCGGCTGACCACCTTGACTAAAGTTTTTCCGTAATCAAATCAGGCAAATGCAGGGATGGCATCATGAAGAACGGTAGTTCTTCGAGTGACGCTAAGAAACGAGTCTCTTAGCGTCACTCACATATATATATACAATTTCGGATCTACCGAACTATAAGCTCGATTTTGATACCTGACCTTGCATTTGAAAGCTCTTTGCCATACTAAAACACATAAAAACAATGGGTCGGTAGGACCCACCCCCACCCTAGAGTGTTTTTAAAAAAATTAAAATTTCACATTTCTGGTGATAGCGCTGATCCCAGACCATATAGGAGACAGAAGCTTGCGGAATCTTAATCTAAGCTTCAGTACCTTTCAAACGGTGTATCACACGTCAAAGTCGGTGAAGGGGTTCAAAGGTTATAACCTTTTTTAGCCCAATCACAGAATTTTCACAAATGATAGAAAAGGGCCTCTGTCATTATGTCTGTCTTTTTTTTTGGGGGGGGGGATTGATTGCGGACCTCGTAGAGGCAAATTGATGCTTATTTTATTGATAGGAGTTACCGTTTTCGAGATACGGGGCCCTACGAAAGAAGTGATATCAGAAGAAAAAACCCTTCGGGGTAAAGGGAAGAGTGACGCAAGAATGCTCACAAAAGAAGTGATATGCATTTTGCGAGTGACTTTGTTTGTGTCACTATGGCGGAAGGGACGATAAGTCTCTTAATTTTATTAGAAAGGAAACACTTCAACCATAGTGACACAAAGAAAATCACTCGCAAGATACATATCACTTATTTTGTGAGCAGAATTCTTGCGTCACTCTTCCCTTTACCTCGAAGGTTTTTTTTTCTACTGATCTTGAACTTACAAGGAGAGCCAGTCGATTGTAATACTTATTTTTTTCGATTCATATTTTTTGTAATGAACTCATGAATTGAGTGTTGATTTGGCAAAGCACTAAGGTGCACTTCTTCGCCATTACCGAGAAAAATCGGCTTCGAAATATTCGGCGTAGGTCATATTGTGTTTTTTAAAACTAAAATGTTTATACTTACAAACACACATACTGAAGGGGCAGGAAAGAACTATATATTTTTTTTCTTCCGTCATGATGACAATGTCAAAGTTTGCACATGCAAATTTTGGTCGCTCGAGCGCAATTACTCAGGGTGATATCGATGATATAAAAATCAAATTGTGCCTGTGGAAAGTGATCAAAAAGTGTGAAAATATCCTTACATTCTTAAATTGGTGAAAGGAATTGAAGCTAAATACCCAGTAATGGGTACTGGGTGGAAAGCGCTACCTGCTGGAGGGCATGTTCTTCATGGTCGCCATCTTGAATTCCGCCATCTTGAATCTTGATTGATTTTCTTAAATGGGAGGGAGTCGTGTAATACGTCATTCTGGGATAGAATTTAACGAGAGGCATGTGGAGCTAGTAGGGGCTCCACAGTCTAGAGCGTTGGACTCATGTCCGCGTGGTCCCGGGTTCAATTTCCGACTGGAGTCCCACTTTTCGGCGTCCACCCAGCGTCGTGAGGCAAATTGGGGAGTCACGTGAATAAAGACGTGACGGTCACACTCGGTCTGGTAAGCCTCTGATACACCTGTTCGTGGTTAGGTACGCGCAGTGCTGACCACACAGCCGTTACTCAGGTGGACGTAGTTCCACCAAACACGGACAGATGGCGTTGGGGCAGCCTCAGGGCCTATAGGCCTGTTACGCCAGTGTTTTTTTTATGTGGGACTAGTTTGGGGTTTTGATGAAATAGCCTGAAACCCCCCAATTTTTTTTGAAATAATCAAGGAAATGAAAACCAAATACATACAAATTGTTCCTGGGTATAGTGCCCTATCGATATGGATTTGTTTTAATTTTGATATTATTTATTCCGTTATTTCAAAACGAGATGGTGTTTTCAGGCTATTGCATCAATGCCCCAAACTAGCGCCACATACCGTTATCTCTCACAATAATATATTTAGGGAAAAAACTGACTTCGCAAACGTCAAAAAAACTGACTTCTCGTTAAATTCTAATCGAGAATGACATTACACGACCCCCTTCCCATTTAAGAAAATCAATCGAGATTTTATATGGTGGACTTCAAGATGGTGGCCATGAAGAACATGCCCTCCAGCAGGTAGCGCTTTCCACCCAGTACCCATTACTGGGTATTTGGCTTAGATTCCTTTCACCAATTTAACAACCTAAGGATATTTCAACACATTGTGTTCACTTTCCACAGACAGAATTTGATTTTTATGTCATCAATATCCTCCAAAGTAATTGCTCTCTGGCGGCCAAAGTTTGCATATGCACAGTCTTCAGTATGTTTACTTGTAAGTATAAACATTTTAATTCTTAAAAAAATACAATATAACCTACGCCGAATATTTCAAAACCGATTTTCTCGGCAATGGCGAAGAAGTGTATCTTAGTGCTTTGCCAAAGTATCACTCAGGTCATGTGCTTATTTTTACAAAAATTAAGAATCGAAAATAAGTTTGACAATTGACTGACAATCGCTGTCGCCTCCTTTCACCTATCATATTCTGCCCTGAACCATAAATAAAATTCCTAAGAAGCCAGAACCTCTGTTTAGCACTATCTAAAATCTATCATTGTTTGCTGCTCTAGCCCACTGAGTTACGAAGATCGTAGGCAATCAATCCTTTTCTTACATGCTGTGACCAGAAGGTGTACCAGAAGTGTTTAAAATGTAATCGTGAAAAAAAGAAGTGTTTAGAATTTGCCTTCAGGAAAATAATAAACGAACGACACTTCTTGTACACTTTTTTTAACATCTCTTGTTCACAAAAAAACAAAAGACAAATTTAGAGATATGTACAAAAAGGTCGATTTTTTACAGTGTAGGTTGTGCAACTGCCATAATCTGTTTTAAAGTAATTGATCTTATTAATAATTCTCATTTTGTTTTTTTTTTTCGAGTTCTTGAACGTAGTGTTCCCAATTCTAATAATTTATAACAACTTCTACTGTCCTTTTTTTTGTACAAAAAAATATTTACTTGTTTCTTTCTTTCCCTAAAAAAACAAGGTTCAATTAAACTTTTTTTGTTTGAAGTGGGATTAATTATGATTAAGTATGTTGATAAAATAGCGTGTTTTTATGAGTCTTTTTCTGTCCTGCTTATATTTTCTTAAATTCTCTCATCAAAGATCCTTCTGAGGTAATAGTAAAATGTTAAATCTTTACGTTAAATGATAAATAATCGTTGAATGAAAATAAGTCTCTCCTATTGTTGTTCTTTCTCTCCAATTCTTCGCCGAAATCGTCCACATGTCTTTAGCTTTGAAGAAGAAAAAATCTTCATGATTTAAGTTGTACTCAAAATTCTTATAATCCACATTAAGAGCACATTGAAGTCTTCTTTCTCTCTTGAAATTAGCACACAAAAAAATATTGATAATATTGAAATTTATTTACTAACATTTTGCCGCGTCTATCTAAAGTAATGCCATATTACAGTCTTTTATGACAGTCTTGTAGCTATCAAGAATTCAAGTTTTTTGCATTGGCTGTATAGAATTTCAGCCATTTTGAATTCTTCGCTATTTTCAGTTATCTTGTTTTTTGTAATTCGTGTTTAATTACCCACTAGGTCTTAAGAATTCTTTTACTTATTTTTTTTTTATTATCTAAATGCCTACCGTATTTAATAGCTAGAAATTATAACAGTGTGGTTGTAAAATGTTCAATTAAAGCAGAAAATTATCGTTAGTGAAACGTACCACGTCTACTTATAACGGAAAAAACATTATTTATGTAAATTCCTCTTTACTTTCTACTGCTAAGCAAAAGAACTGTCACTCCGGGACTGGAAGAGATAGCTGTAGATAGCGGTTTATCTGATGCTATGCTTGTATTTGCACATTCATGTGTGTGTGTGTGTGTGTCATGCTCTGGATACTATATTCTATCTCTATTAACATTTTCAAAGTTATTCAAATTCACTTTTCTGTTCTGCCACACTGGTTTTCATTGCATACTCTATGACGTAGATTACGGGCGAGTTCTTCAATGTGATTGGTATCGTTTAACTAACGATCACTTTTGAATGTTCGTTGATAGTTTGTCTTCATGCTTTCATTTTATTTTACAACATTTTTTTTTTTCAATTATACTGTGTTAAAGGTGTGTGGGAAGAGAATCAAGGAAAATTTCCCGCTCTGGTCTTAACTTTCGGGAAATTCGATACTAAATTTTGGATGTTTCCGGCCGCTCAGTAAGTCAAGAGACGCTGGAAATGGCCGACCACTCGAAAATTTTATGAGACCACACGAGAAATTTCGAGACTTGGGAGTTTATGAAATCTCGGAGTCAGGAATTTTCGATACCCCAAGAAGTCTCGAGAGTTGGCGGGGCCGCAGTGGCTCTGTAGTAGAACGCTCACCAATGGCGCGTGGGTAGTCTTGCCGACGAGACGAGATTTAGTCTGTCTCGTCTCGAAAAGATATATACTTTGCATTACGAGAGCTTTCTATAGCCATTTCTCCGTCTCGTCTCATCTCGTGACACTATTCGTGGGTCGTCGGTTCGTTCCATGGTGGGCTTTCTAGTGGATAAACTTCATGTGCCTAGGTTTTCTCGAGGTCTTCTCATGTCTTCTCTCTTTCTTCATTCCACCAATTCTCTCGTCATCATCCATTCGACCTGAGTCAAAGTTAGCCTAAGGATTAAAATTAAAACCGAGCCGCCGTAGCTCAGTGATAGAGCGTTGGCATAGCATTCAGGAGGTCGTGGGTTCGATCCCAGCGGACGACCATTCTCACAGATTTTTCCTCAGTCACACCAGGCAAATGCTGGGATGGCACCTTCAACAGAGGCCCTGACCGATACCTTCCCGAATCCTTTCGCCTCCCCTATCCGGGTCTAAGCCTTAGATGCCTAAAGGCCATAAATAAAAATTCCGATTCAAAATTCCAAAAATTAAATTCAGTTCAAAATTGTCGAGAGTTGGGAATTCGTGACTTCTGGGAATTCTCCGGCCCAAAGGGAAAAATTCCTTCCGCACACCCCCTAGCTGTAATGAATAATCTCCATTGAAGTATTTTTGTGTGTTTTAAATGTTGATTTTGACTCAGATATACCAAATTATGCTTCGGTACTTACAAATGAACCAAATAACGCAATACATTGGCATTAACTCACTTGCTAGGGAGAGAGGTACGCTTATTACAGAATAGTAGAAGCTTTTTACCGCCTTTTTGAGATTCCTACTTAACCAAATATCTATTAAAGCTCTCTCTTTGGATGCAAGTGGTCCCAGATTCAAATCCAGATGAACTCTCAGGATTTCTGTTAGGTTATTGAAGTATCAAAAAACAAAATGGCTGTTAAACTGAGTGGTATTGCGCTTAAATCATTCATTAATCTGCATATGTTATTTTCTCATCGCATTCAGATAATTTAAGAAATACATGCTATTTCTCCATTATGTAAAAAAAAAGAAAAAAGAAATAGATGTTATTTCCTCATTATGTTAAAAATATCGAAGAAACACATGGAATTTCCTCTTGTGTTAAAGAAATGAGAAATAAATGTTATTTCCTCTCTGCATTAAAATATCCAAGAATAACACGTGTTCCTCATTATATTACCAATACCTATCAGTTGCAGAAAATCACGAGGACCATATGTTCTTTTTCGTCTTACATTGTTGACAAGAGGTGCATTTGAACAACACGTCATGTAATCGAGTGGCACATCTCATCTGCTGTCAAATTCAAGTATGATGCACTGAGACCATACATATAGATACGTATGTTTGTGTTTATAGTGTATGTGACGTAATCATGTTCTAATAACCTGAATAGTCTGCTTCTCAGCTACATACACACGTAGAATTGGCATTTTTCCCCCCACAGATTCCTCGTATGGTCAAGGACATTAGAGGTATTTTCAGTTATCAGTATTCAGAGAAAATCCATTGTATTTATTGGTATTACTTTCGAGAGAGAAATAGTTTAAATTTTTAATCTTGAGAAGTTCGGTATTGAATGATACTCCATATTCAACGATATTATAATGTTAATTATAGTCGATAACTACGGATATTTCAATAGTAACAATATCCAACAATGTGTTTCTATTTTATAACCTAACATATTGTTGCAATACATTCTTCTTCGACACGGTAAAAATAAAGATAAACTAACAAATAAACTTTTCTTATTTATGTTATTTTTTTAACTACTGCCGTTTGCTCGTCAGGATAAGACGAATGAAATGCCTTAAAAGACCAAAACAAAAACAAAAACATCCAGGATTCGAACCCGCAATCTCGTGAATATCATGGCAAAATAATTAAGTATTGCACTTATGCGCTTAATATAAAATTTGAATGCAAAGTGGAAAAAGAAAGTCACTCCTTCCTCAGGCAAAAAACATGACAGTTCAGTATTTGAACGGCAGAAACCTAATTTCAACACTTTTACTATGCCAATACGTGGTGAGATTTTTTGGATCTATACAAAATGACTCATCGAGCTGTTTGTATCCTAAACATAAAACAAGTCATAGATAAAATAGCAAAACCCATTCATTTCTTAATCTCTTTCATGCCACCTGGCGTCAGTCCAGTTGAACTAGGATCAATTATTGTTTCTGTATTCAATTTAAGAGGGCTGCTTGCTCCAAAGCCCCCCACCCCCTGTTTTAACATTTTTCAACATATTTCAAAAACTAAGAGTACTATCAAAAATGTAAGTTCATAGCGCACTAGAACTTACAAATTACTAAGAAATACGATCTCGAATCTTGTCGATTGATGAATGCTGAGACTTCAATTAAATAATGACGTCATAATATTTGGAAACTTATCACTCGTCAATGGACAAGATCTCGAGATCGCTGTCCATTATATTTCATAGTACTTTGTAAGTTGTAGTGCGCTATGAACTTACATTTTGGGAGTACTCTTAGTTTTTGAAATATTATGAAAAATGTTTAAAAGGGGGTGTTGGAGCGAGGAGCCCTCTTGAAAGTAAAAAGCACGGAGCTGAGCTGATACTATATGTCAAGATGAAAAGCGTAGATATTGCTCATGGTTTACTACCATTATTTCATTCCTAGTTCAGCTGGACTGACGCCAGGTGGCATGAAAGAGATTACCAGCCAGAGTGGGTTTTGCTATCTATAATTATTTTATTTTCCATATCAAAGCTTTGCTTTTATAAACTCAAAATAAAATAATTGCTGAGCAAAGCAAATACGTTTTATTTAAAAACTACAAACGTGTAACGGTTTCGCCACTAACTAACAACTTGGCTTCATCAGACTCACTAAATCACATAAACAACACAATTTCTAGAGAGACAGCCATCTGGTTCCCGATTACCCCCCGCCAGCCAATCCCATACCGACTACACAAAGTTAATTTTTAATTACCAACAATCACTGATTTCCTTTCAACCCTGTTCTTATTACATCTAAGCATACAATCCCAAAATAAACCTTGTCATTTAGAAATTATTTTAAAAGTGATATAAGAAAATTAAGTAAAAAGAAAGATAGAAAAATAATAAATAAATAAAATTAAAGGAGCACTAAACATAATAAATAAATAAAAATAAAAGGAACACTAAACCAAACATAATAAATAAATAAAAATCTCCGTCTTACACGAAAAATACAATTTATATTTTAAGACTGTTCATCAATTTTAAGTCCCGAATTTCAGTTCATCGCTTTTTCTCCTTCCTCTTCTATAAATTTTGCTTCTTTCCATTTTCTGACAGTCCTTCTACCTTCCTGTCCCAACACTTTCACTTCACTCCAATCCACTAAATGTCCTGTGTCTCTTATATGTTTGTATATAGCATTTCTGTCCCTCTCCAACCTAGCATCATCTTTATGTTGTTTTATCCGCTCTCTTAACCTCTTTCTCGTTTCCCCCACGTAGCACATTTTACAATCTCTGCATTGGATTCTATAAATCAGTCCTTTTTTCTCCATTCTTCTCTTCTCCTCTTCTTCTCTCTTTGCTTTTCTCCTCTTCTCTCTTATTACTTCCAGTAGCCTCTTGCTTCCTCTCCTATATTCTGTATCCTCCACCACAGTTTCTTCTCTTCTCCATTTTCCTTTTGTTCCGCTCTTTCTTCTCTTTCTTGTCTCTCGTTTCCTTCTGTACTTCAACATCCTCTTATCATATCCATTTCTGCTTAACTGCTCATGAAAGACTTCTATCCCTTCCTCTGCTTTTTTCTTTTCACTGTTGATCTGTCTAATTCTTTCTCCCATGTTGCTTATGAAGTTTCTCTTCGTCGAGTAATCCACATCACTCCTAGCATGGCAATAGCATAGACCTATGAGGTCTATGGCAATAGTTCCCGGACGCACAACTTTTTGGTACTATTCCGTGTATATCTTTTCTTCTTTTTTCCTTATCCTCATAACTAAAACTATTATGGTATCATCCTTTTCCACTTCCAGCTCCAGTTCTATGCCTTTCTCTTTATCTTCACTTTCTTTTACAAATTTCTCCAACCGCCTTTGTGTGCCCTTCCATATCCCCAAGCAATCGTCAACATATCTACTAAAAAAACACTAACTTATCACCTCCTTTTAACCGTACCTTCTTCTCCCATTCATTCATAGCCATCTCCGCCAGAACTGGACTGAACCTTGAGCCTATGGTCAGCTCCTCCTTAATTCTGACCAACTTATCACCTATGACACAATAACTATTCTTCCACATAGCTCTCACAGCCTTTTTCAGCCCTTCCCCACTCCAGCCATTAATCCTACTATCCTTCATATGTTCTGTTATGACCCTCAGTATGTTCTTTCTTCTTAAGCTCGGGAACATGGTTTTTACATCTACACTGAACATGATCGATTTAGCTCTCATCTTCCTGATTTCCCTCAGTCTCCTTTTTAGTTCCACGGGCTGTGTCTGATGAAGCCAAGTTGTTAGTTAGTTGGCGAAATCGTTACACGTTTGTAGTTTTTAAATAAAACGTATTTGCTTTGCTCAGCAATTATTTTATTTTATCTTGGGGATAATTAATTTATCTATAACTTGTTTGATGTTTGCATTGACCTTTATCTAAAACGATACTAGACTGTTCGATGCCGTTAATACTTTAGTGAGTATATGAAGCCAAAGAGCGGAGGGAGACAGCTAATTTCTATCCTCCACTTCCAGTCGGATCCAATGTGAACCAGATTTTCAATTCTCAGTTTTTTTTTACGCTTGTTATAGCTGTGCAGCCCATTTTTTTTAAATTTACATCTTGCAAATAACGTGAACGTTATTTATAGGATATGCTAATTATGCACAGTCCGATAAATAAATGCATAACTCTAGAATTAAGACTTAAATCAAATAACGATCCGAACACCGACAACAAGCGTAAAAATCCCAGTCAGAACTGAAAGTTTTGTTAATTTTGGGTTATACCGAAAATAGACAAACGAGGTGAAATGTTTGCTCTGGCGTCTAACTTTCGATACTAACCGATCACTCCAGTATCGTTACAATGGGAAATGTACAAGTGTACAAAACTTTAAGTCGCTTGGACAATGGAAAGTGTACAAAGCTTTAAGTCGATTGAACAACGGGAAGTGACAAAGTTTTAAGTCGATTGGGCCGTGGAAAGTGTAAAAAGTTTTAAGTCGATTGGAATATGAGAAATATAATAATAATAATAATAAGCTGATTGGACAGTTGGAAATGTAAAAAGTTTTCAGTTAATTGGACAGAGTTGGAAGTGTTAAAATGTTTTAAACCAATTGGACTATGGGAAGTGCACATAGTTCTAAGTCTATTGGACAATAATGGGAAGTGGGTGAAAATTTCATTACAAACTGGACAGACAAACCAACTTTAAAAGCGCGTGGTAGTAAATTAATGAGAATGTTACACATTATTGACATACAAAAGAGTGTATACCTGACTATTATACATACGAAGTCCATTTTTCTGCTTTCAATACTTCAAACAATGATTAAAAAAAAAAAAAACATACACACAAAAGGGTCTTGGAAAACTTACTAGTAAAATATCATAATAATCTAATGTAATTTTTAAAATTAAATGTGGTATATGTTTCCTCTTTCATTAAACCTAAAGAATCTGTACTAATTCTGTTAATTCAACTTGAATTTTTGTCCCCATTACCCGCAAAACTAAAAATAATGACCTTTTATTTGTTTTGGCGAGACTTTCTCTTTTGTGGGTCAAAAGACAATCTATGGAAATAATCAACCAAGGAAAGTGAAGTTGAAACTTCCATGAAATATCCTTCACAATTTCCGATCTCTCTCTTTTTCTCTCTCTCTCGCTCGCTCGCTCTAATCTCGCTCGCTGTACGTAAGGATACGATATTACATATCCTTCCATCATAAATTTTTTTCACTTTCTCTTTAAATTTTTTGACCCTCTACAATTTCCTTGGACCTTACAGTAAACTTAAACCATAATAATAACAGGAAAATACTTTAATAATAACAAACTAGAGCCCCCCCCCACTTTTTTTTATATGGTTGAATGGACAATTACACAGATTTAGCTTTCTATCTTTTTTTTCCCAGCGGAACCTTTAATGTTCGATCTTCACATGCTTTTTTTTCTTTCTTTGATTAGTTTAACACAGTTTTCGTCGATAACTCTCTTGAAAAATCCAAATACAAACAGGCCTAAAAAAAAGATAAGATAAAAAAAACAACAAAGAAGCGGACACCGCAGGAGGTTGAGAAAGAAAAAGCTTATGTGAGAGAAACCTTTTTGAAAGAGCCATGTGTTGTTATTAAACGCTATGAATAATACATGAAATGGGATCTGCCACAAACATCGTGATGGTCGTATTCTTGTAATAATGCTTTTTCCAACAATTATTTCTTTCGTTTAATGATAATGACATTGTTGCCAAAGCAAGACAGAAAGATACTATCAGAGAATTGAAATATTACCTATTAATACATTATTATAGGCTATTGGAGCATAATTATACAGATTAATTAAGTTTTCTTTGTGCTTTATCGTACGAGACAGACCTATTCAAGTATTGTGGATAAGCAAGTTAACACATAATATTTAATGGTGCATTTATTGTCCTATATATATGAATATATGAATTACGGCTGAAAGAAATTATACGACGTTAAATCCAGACCAAGATGTTATTTATTTATTTTTTGTTTTGTTTTTTTCATGTCGTTTTTACGAGACCTATTTACACATATAATTATAAAGTATCAGGCTGAGTTTTATTCGACTATTACTTCTGCAATACCGTGACATAGACGTCTTAGTTTTGGTTGCAAATTAAAAATATCACTCAAATGCTTGACCTGATTTTTTAAAAGTACGGTAGTTATTTGGTTAATATGTAATGATGTTTATGTTATTGCATTGTGTTATAGTTTACGGACATGTAGAATCATTGTTTGTTTTCTGAAGAAGGTTTTTCCTTTTTTTCTTTTTTACTAGTTTTTTTTTTTGAAACTTGTAGTCAGCGTCAAAAGTTTGTACCCAGTCATAAAATATATTCTGCAGATAATTTTGGAATGGACCGTTGGATAGATTTGAGTATATTTTTATGTAACTTAACAGCAAATCACATTTTCTTTACTTCACAAGAAACTGTATTAAAATCGGTCAGTCAATTAAAAAATTATTCGGAGAAGAAATTTTACGATTGGGAACAAATTTTTGACACTGACTGTACATTTATATGTGTATATTTATA
This sequence comes from Lepisma saccharinum, assembly GCA_022664845.1. Lineage (NCBI taxonomy): Eukaryota > Metazoa > Arthropoda > Insecta > Zygentoma > Lepismatidae > Lepisma > Lepisma saccharinum. The sequence goes on from JAGDQP010031582.1 coordinate 18,423, forward strand.
CAGGGTGTTCAGTTAATCAGAGGATAAATTTGGCAGTCGAATTCCTGAGACGAAACCAATAGAAAGAGTTTCTGAAAGCATTTATCGACAAAAAAAAAAGAACTTTGTTTTCCAGATTCAGGTTTTCCAACCTCAAGCCAAAAATCAACAATTGTAAAAAATATATACGTAATTTCTCTATAAATAATAAACAATGGATGTAAGTAAACAAGTAAAAGAAGGTTTGTGGAATGTACGTATTGTACGATTTGTATGCACATGTACAGCAATATTATAATAAATGGGACAAATACCTGTTTATATATTCATATGGTCCTCGTTCATCCTCAGGTACAGGTGCAGGTAGCAATCTATGATCCAAAAAATAACTACCAGAAATTAATAAGATTACCACATTTTGCCTCAGTATTTACAGCTGAAATATATGGCATGTTTCTGGCAGCGAAGCATGCTTAAACCTTAACTGATATAAACATTTTAATATTAACTGATTCTCAAACATCAATTCATGCGCTAAACTCGGAGGAGCTTTTTAATACTTCTCCTCATGTGATTAACACCTTATATATTCTGAACATGCTTGCTGAACAAGGACGTACAGTACATATGACTTTCTTGAAAGGACATTCTTTCTCAGACTATCATAATTACACAGATCTACTTGCAAAAAAATGGCATCAAAATTCCCAATACTACTCAAATTCTACTATTTTAGACTGATTTATTGGAAAGCGTAAAAAGAAAAATGCATGAACATTATATAAACTGGGTACATGATCGTGTAGTATTATCTACTCAAGTCAATAAGCCTCGTATTCAATTAGAAAAAAAAACACAAGCCATGGTTTTACAGATCAAAATCATGTCGTCAAGTAATAGTCCTCATCAATAGACTACGCTCTCAACATATAATGACCAACGCTCATCTATTCAAAATTATCTTACAGATTCTCCAAACTGTGATTGTTTAAATGTCAATTCTCTAGCTGATGCCTATCACCTCCTCTTCGAATGTAAAAAATATGATAAAGGACGTAAAAATCTTTTCAATGCTCTTAAAAAAAAGCAAAAATTCCCTTATCACTCTCTTTTTTTTCCCTTAGAACACCTCCATAAAGTCAAATAGGGTACATACTATTAAGTTTCCCCAGAAAAAAAATATTTGTCTGCTTTAACTACTGTCCATCAGTTCTGGTACATATTTTCATCCTCAAAATTTGATTTATTTCTTTAAAAAAAAAAAAAAAGAAATGCGTTACAATATAACATGATAGAATAAATACTATATCCTCCTTTAATCTAGCAGAACTCCTTCCAGCTTACGCAATTCAAGTTTTTAGTAAGAGAAGAAACTTATCTAATCCATACAGTGAAAAATACCATGGGCATCAATATGTTGTATGAAGATCTGATCAGTAATGACAATACAAGAAGGAAATTTATATATGAAAATAAATTGACTTCATAACTAGAATTCTCCAATTATTAAGAGGGGGGGGGGAACAGAAATAATTCAAAAAGGATACAGATTAGTGCATCATAGAAGCAATAAAGGAAGACACTCCCGTCACATTTCACTTTCCAGAAGACTCCTGATGACGTGTCACAAAACATCGCGAAGCTGCATCATAATCTGAGGGCTTTAGTGATTCCCCCCTCCTTCCCGATGACTTCTGATTATTCTTCATAAAACATTGCGAGACTATCTGATGACCTAAGTGCTTCAATGATTCTGTCCTAAAAGTGAATCTCCGTTTTAATAAAAGTGATAATTAATATAATACATCATAAGGAATTTTAATAATTAATGAAGACACATTAAAAACATTATCAAAAAATAATCAAGACTGTTAATTTAACTGAAACTGTTAGAAAAGTAGTGAGATAATACGGGCGAAGAAGACTCATAAAGGAAATTTTCTTTCACTGGAGGAATCTTAATGCTCTAATTACAGAAAGAAAGAAAGTATGTACATAGATATTAGGAGCTTTAGTTTGATATCAATCGGTTGTCAGTGTTTGCCATCCTTGTATAAAGTTTTATTGTTTTTCAAATGGCATTACGTCGGTTTATTAAACCCTTGGCATTTCCTAGTAATAATAAACATTATGTGCAAAGCATATAATACACTGCACAGTGTTCCAAATTGTGAAAATACTGGAAGTCCAAAATTGAACATTTTAAATATTTAATCTCGTTTATTATTCACAGTTTGCAACACTGCATTCTGAGCTTTATGTTGAAAATCAATATTGATTCAAGGTTGGCAACATTGTCTACCTAATGACTTCTAATTTAATCTCGTAATATCGACAATGTTGATACAAATAAACTTCCAAAAATTAAAAGTATTTGAAGCACCTTTAATTTTAAAATACATCGTTTGGTAAGATTCTTTTTTTTTTTTGTACCATTATGAGAAGTCGATTCTCGGCTGTAAGTTGGCAATCTTGTATTTCTAAGATGAAGCGTTTTCCTGATTAAATGATCGTATGATTTTTCTCGTCCCAAATAGTCGTCTGTCAAGTTTATCTCCTGAATAAATGAATACTTATTTTACACTTGTTGGCTTGCGTGCATTTCTGGTAGAAAAGATCGTTTTGTGGTCAAGAAGTGTCAGTAATGTGCATAATAAGTATCGAAATTCTATCTGAAAGTAAAATTTAAACATTTCTTGTACACTTGTTTAGTTTTTCCCATTACTTTTAGCATGCATTAAGACTATACTACTAGCTCTTAGGCCCATTTTTTGTTTCTCTCGATTTAGTGTAAAACTCATATCTTTATCGAAAAAGTGAAAACAAGGAAATAACTTACTTTTTTTTTGTATTTTAGACGAAAGAACAATTATCACTATTTTGTGAAGAATAATTAGTCTAATAAAATGGTAATTAATTAGTATTTAATTTAACTGATTATTTTTCACAAAACAGTAATAACTTACTTTTTTATTTCCTCTGAATAATTACAAGAAATAGGCCCAGTAATAGAATTCTTTTCTTGTTTTCACTTTTTCGATGAAGATCTTAGTTTTTACAATAAATCGAAAAGAAAAAAAAACAACAACAGCAAAACTGATTCTCAAAGGTATTGTATACTCTTAAACATTACAGAATAGGAACAATAATTTGATAGATTACAATCATTTGTAATCAAACCAGCTATATAGACACTGAATCAATTTGCAAAATATGCCGTGAAAGATAGTCATTGTTCGATCAACTTGTGAAACGATTACTAGATGGCTTTATACATGACAGAGTATGTACACGTGTTAACATACTAGTAATATGTCTATGCTACTTTTAAAATGTATCTTCGGTGCTTAACTTACTAACAGTTTAGTTTTGTGTTTATTCACCAGCTGCTAAAAGAACAGTTAACAACTTACAACGGCGAAGAAATTAAGAAAGAAAAATAAATAAAACA
>JAGDQP010031583.1:0-12945 GCA_022664845.1 Lepisma saccharinum
CCCCGAAGGGAGGAGTTGGTCTACTGCTCCCACGCTGACCAGACGGGTTGGGAGAGGAGAGCCGAAGCTCTCACTGTGATCGCCACTGTCTTTTATTCACAGCAGCTCCCCAATTGTCCTCACGATGCTGGGTCAACACCGAAATTTTTTGAGCCCCCACCGGGAATCGAACCCGGGACCGCTCGCACTGAAGTCGAGCGCGCTACCGACTAGGCTACGCAGGAGCTCATATATTTATACTTATATATATTGTAGTTAAAAACTTATTCTGCGAATTTCCTTGTTCCTAAAATTAAATCAACAATAAGACAGAGTAGATAGAACGTCGTTTTGATGGATAAAGAGGGAGTGCAGACACCCTGTCTAGAGTGATGGTGTTCCTTAGATATGTCTTCTTCAGCTTACTAAAGCGTCTTTCGGTAGACGTAATAGTAACGGGCATCATGGCTACTTATTCTCAGTCCTGTCTAATTGATCGGGTAGATTTCACAGTCCGCTTTTCTACTGTACAAAAAATAATGATAAAGAAATTCGGAGAGATCCTAAAACGTCGTATCTACTGGATCAACAAGGATGAACAAATTTCAATTTGAAATTATGCAAAACACAATTAGCAAAGTTTAAGAATTGTCAATGATTATCACATGATGAAGAACAACAACTGCAGTATTTTAAGAGAGACCAGGCAATCAAACAGGCAAAACTGCAAATTAACTATCAGCAGCGCGATCCCTTCTGGGAGCGGGGCCCTGGGCAGTTGCCCGATTGACCCGTACCTTGGGTCACCAATCAATAAAATGGTTTCAGACACAAAAAAAACGTGGTCTATTTTGAAGCACTATGCAATCCTCACCTGGCCTCTTACGAAGTTGGCAACACTGCCGCAGCCATGCTAAATACTGCAAATAGTTCTGTGTTCTCCGTTTACTGCAGTTCATTTTTTTTGTGTGTGTGTTTGCTTTTTTTAGATTTCATCACTTAAAAATAGGCAGTTTCTTTGGTAATTTTTGCTATTTCATCCGACATGTATGGAATTAATGGCTGTAATTTACTAGAACAGTCACATATAAATTATACTCATTCAATGGCGGAAAAATAATCAGAAATATTTAATTATTTTTGTGAAGTCACCAAGTTGTACTTAGTACACGTATTCGACAAGAAATATTGGAGTCGGTAGTGCTTTTTGAAATGGAAGAGACTAACAGGAATTACGCAACGAAAGAGCGCCCATTAAAGTTTGTGTACAAGGGCGTGTACATACTTCGCTGAAGGTTTTAATGCTTCGGTGCGGTGCTAGAAAAATTAAAAAATTGAACGCAAAAATAAACAGGAAAAACCGTTTTTTTTTAATTGTTCAAGCTGCTTTGGAAATAAAAACTGTCGTTTTCTACTATTATGGGGCCGCTGACATTTTATTAACAATGAATTTGTTAAAATATTAGTTGATGTTCAGAACATATATTTAGAAAAAAATGTCAGCTATGGGACTGCGTCTGACAACGTTTTGAAGCATTACGTAAGTTTTCTCGATCTGAGCCAAAGATGCCTAACGGAGAAAAGTCAACAGAACTTTTCTCTCATGTACAAGGGTGCTAATGAGATAAATTGCATTCCTCATGCAAATTGAATGTTTTTGTACATTTGTAACGTAAGAACATTTACTTGTACTAAGGCTAAACAATAAATGCATTAGATGTGATAATTAATTAATACTGGTAATGTAAAGACAGGAAAACGTTTTCGCCAGTAAATCCACGGTTTTTCTGCTTCGTGGAAAGAAAACTTTTTTAAATCCGTTTCTTTTCGGCCTTTAAAACTCTAGTGCAGACTGAATATTTACTGGTAAAGTGTTTTTGCTGAAGATACCGAAAATAAATGCAAGACCGGAAATTTGAAAGTAAATACCCAACCTGCAGTCATAACTGTATATTGCTGAAAGGGCTATTAATATTCCAAACAAAATACCCCTTTGTACACGCCTTCTATATGCATTTCCCTACTTCTGCAGAAGGTTGTCATAATCAGTGTTGATAGGGGAGAATTAAATAGTATGTTATTCTTTTTAGCCATTTCATTAATATTGCAGTTTAACTATTTGTGACAAAGATAACTGGAATGAGCTCAGAATCCTAAATTTTTATTTCTATAAAACATGGCCTAATGTGCAACTTAAATTATACTGATTAAGGAAATAAATCCATCGATAGTAGTTCGTTCTTTTTTCTGTAGTAAGCAGTATAATTTTAAATTACGTGATATTCATTGATTTCTTTTATGCAAATGTAAAATTTCCGGAAAAATTGAAGGATTCTTTTTGCCATTTTGGGGCAGATAATATTATTTGATAATTTATGAATAGTTAATTTGGTAGTTATTGGTACGATATTATTAAGATGGAGCAAAAAAATGTAACAAGTTTTCCTTTGCATTTGATTGTTTCATCGCAATTCCACAGATGACATTGGCTGCAAGGTGGAATCGATAGAATACACTTATGGAACACACTATTCTTTCTGCGAGTTCTTGTACTGATTTTATTATTCTAAACGCATATTTATACCAATAACTAACTATTTAACTATTCATAAATGATCAAATAATGTTAGCTGACCCAAATTTGCAAAAAGAATCCTCCAATTTTTCGGAAATTTTACATTAGTAAAAAAATAATATTACATAATTTAAAACTGCACTGCTTACTATAGAAAAAAAGGATGAACTACTTTCGCATCTTAACCATGGATTTATATCCTTCATCAGTACAATTTAAGTTTCACATTAGGCCATGTTTTATAGAAATAAAAGTTAGGATTCTGAGCTCATTCCAGTATTATAACTTTCTAATCGTAAACTTTCCATATATATATCACGAAAAGTCAAGAATAGGCGTGATTTATGGATGTATATACTACTTTCTTATAAATATAATAAACATGTTCGAAGTTTGAGCAATTTTGAAGCTAAGTAGGCGTAGTAAATGAAAGCTGCCAATAACTTATTTTCTAACGGCTAGTTTTTCATTGCCCCAGTTATATTTCCAATTAACTAACTGATAGTAAAGTTAACCTGAACTTAAACTTTAATATCCGTTTTTCAATTACCTTTTTAACTGGTGGTAAGTGACAACAGAGCAACGGTTGGCAATGGATTTCTTCTATTCTCCACCATCTATGGAGTTGTTAATGAATTATGAAAACAGTAGAATAGAGGATAGCGCAGTAAGTTTTAAACAAAATACGCTTCAAATTCGCTAGTTTCTGAAGTAAGAAATATGAAGGTTTGATTGCATTAAGAGATTTGTGGAATAAAGTAGTAAAGACGCATATGTAAAGAGTTGTGTTACTACCTAAAAACCGTATGTGTGACGCCGATCTGTTGGGTTTGGGTGATAAGTAAACGGCTCCAAGGTCCCGGATTCGAATTCCGGCTGGTGCACGGATCTGAATTTTAATTAACATCGCATTAATAATAGTGACAGGCTGAAGTCCGGTACTAAAATTCGCACATACAAAATTAAGTTTACGAAGTTTTTTTTTTTTTACGTACGCTGGTGGTTCTAGATCGCTGGCCCGCATATCCTTTTACACTCTGGGAAAATATATAAACTCCACGTTATGGGCCGCAGCTTCCGCGCTATATGCCCGTTATTTCCTTGCAAATAATTACCACAGATATTTCTATAAAAACCTACCGGCAACCGGGAGTACAAAAAGTGCTACGAAAAGCTATATACCATTATAATTTCGTTAATATACAGTTCACCAACATATAATAAGCATAGCCCCGTGAGGAGTTAAGGCTAAACTTCGTGTTATGAGTGAAGAGGTGTTAGCTGAACTCAAGTTCGATAATTTTTATTATACACGATGTACATGGGAATTTAAAAAATGCATGTGCCTCCTCCCCCCAACGCGCAAGAAACAAAACCTTTCCCAATTTCTCTCTTATTTTACGCTTTCATTTCAAAATTGTTACATATAGGATTTGAGCACTTCTAGGCACGTTAGGAATGTTACATTTCTCGGTTAAATTTTACATTTTTGCGGCCCATAAAATAAAGCGGAACTTAACAGGTAGTTCTAAGAAAATAAGCGCGATTTGAAGCAAGAGCAAGCAAGAGAAACAGTAATTGGAATAAAAGATTTTTTAATGAAAGAGTTCATACGCAGAGAACAAATTTATTTTGTTTTTGGATGCGTTTTATTTCGTTTGGAGTTAACTAAAAATGTAATTTTAAGTTTGGGAAGGTATTGCAAAGATTAAGGATTGTAAACCGAATTGTGCAGTTTTGTTCCTATTTATTTTCAATTGTAAATATTTTAAGGTTTACTTGAGAATTTTCGAGTGTTATACATTTGATTGTCTAACAAAATCTCTGTAATTATATACTTCACAGTAATTGGAAAACACACTACAGGTGGTCAGCGAAGTTCATGTACTTCATGAAATTCAATATGAATGTTTTATAATTTTTCCTTAGTCGCGGCTAATACTTTCCCAAGGGAAAATGTTTATGGTAAGGTGTAAAGTGGGGCAGTGTTTACTTTTTTATTATTTTTTTCAAATACTAAGTTTGCTTCCCATTCTTAAGGATAATCTTCACTTTTGGAACCCCTGTGTGTGCCAGCTACTGATTAATGTGCACGTTCTACACAACTCATACCCTTGTAAATAATTCACGAAGTGGGGTAAAGGAATATTTAATCATCTTGATTCCATTAGCTTTATTATTTGCTGGGTGAACTTTACCTATAGGCCCACAAAAAAAATGTAAAATTTGCAGCACAAATGTAACATTTCCAACGTGAGTGGAAGTGTTGAAACGAAAAATTTAACGAAGTTTCAAGTCGTGAAAGTATGAAATGAGAGGAAAAAGTAGTTGGGACTGTTTAGGTGCTTGCGTGTTGGGGATGAACACCATGGGGTATATGATAAACGTCATGCGCATCGCGTATAATAAACAACATTTTGTAACCTGACCTTAAATAATCTCATTCACTTACTCGACACGTACGTGATTTTTTCTAGAAAAGTAGTGTAATTCATAAATCAAAGTGTCGCTATTAGTAATCCACGCGCCACCATATTTGTGTGTTAGCCAACTGGATTGAGTATTTAACGAAATAATAATGAAACAGCTTTTCGTGATATTTTGAGTCATCTCCAGTGATCTGTGGCACAAGCAGCTGGACTGCAGTATAACATGTATTTATTTTATTTTCAATGTTTAATTCTTTTTCTATTTGAATAGTTATTTCAAAATTCACAGTACTACTAATTGAACTGAGGAATTAATTAATATAATCAAATTTCAAATTTACACGGAGGAAGGATTATAGGAATTATAGTTATAACTTACCATACTTTATGGCAACGATACATCAAAGTTTTATGGATTCTATGTATTGTATTTTTATTATTAAGTCATTATATGCTATAATTTTCATTATAGTCAGTCTAAAGAAAATAATGAGCGAACTTCAAAAATGCAAGAAATGGTTTTATGGTGTTTTGTTGCAGCATATGGTAAACCAATATGGGTTATGGTAAACCATATTGAAGATTATATTGTTGTTTTTCATCAGAATGTCCAAGGTTTTACTTTCGACAAAAATGCATGTTAGAAAAATTGTTTAGTGATAAATTATTGGATGTAAATATAATTTGCCTTACAGAACACTGGATGAATATAGACTGTTTAAGGTACATGAATTTTCCAATGTTTGAACTTAAAGCAGGGTATAATAGATGCGATAGAAATAAGGGTGGATCGTGTATATTTGTAAAACAAAATTTAGTTGCTAGAGAATACACTAAGTTTAACCGTTTAAATGTAGAAAAACATTTTGAAGCTAGTTTGGTAAAACTTGTAGATTATAACATGGTAATCGTGTGTGTTTACAGAACCCCAGATAGTCAAGTTGGTATATTTATAAACAATATCAATTTAATATTAAACCATTTTCTGAAATTGAAAAAACAGGTTGTGGTAGTTGGAGATATCAATACTGATTTTTTGAAGCCGATTTAAAACCAAGAATTAAAATCGTTATTAGAATCATTCAACATGGAAGCTATCGTTAGGGTACCTACGCGGATCACGAAAGATACTAAAAGCGCCATTGATCAATTCATTTTTAACAATAAGCTAAAATACAAAGACCTCCACGTCATTAACAGTGGTTTCTCAGATAACTTAGCGCAAGTAGTAAAAATAAGCGTGATGTTGAACATAATATGCAATAAAATTAACCGTCAAACATCTTACAAAGAATGCGAACCTGACATACTTCAGTTACCTTTTAAACAAAAAAATGGACTGAAACTTATTCTGGAAATGATGTGAACGACGCATTGAATTGTTTTCTAGATACTTTCTCTTACTATTTTAATTTAGTATTTCCCGTTGTAAAAAGTACAACAGCAGAGCAAAAGCCCAAACCTTGGATAACCAACAGTATAAGGATATCTAGTGAAAAATTACGATTTCTAAACATGGAAAAGATAAGGGGAACCTATCACCAGAATCGGAAATATATTACAAGAAATATAATACACTACATAAACGCGTAGTGAGAGCTGCAAAAAGATTACACAATGAAACTATTATTAAACAAAGGAAAAGCGTTGTGGAAACTAGTGGGAAATGAACTCAACATGAGCAGACGCGAAGGGGTAAATAATCTCGAAATAAATCATAATGATATAACAATACAGGACCCCAGAAGAATAGCAAACATATTTAATAACCATTATGTTTCGTTGTCACAAAAATATGTAAACGATACCTCGCCTTTTAGTATGAAACCCCCGTCAAATGGATGCAACGAGACAATGTATCTCATCCCGGTTAATAATACTGAAGTTATAAGAATAGTAGGTAAAATGAAAAACATGGTCAGCAAGTACTGATGACGTACCCGCAAGCTTTATAAAGAAATTTAATAAACAAATCGCAGGGCCTTTAAGGACACTTATCAACCTCTCCTTTCTTAAAGGAGATTTTCCTGATGCACTGAAAACTGCAAAAGTAAAACCAATATATAAGAAAGGAGATAAACTGAACATAGAAAACTGAAATTCCTTTCCGGCGTATAAAGGTTAATAAAATTCAATTATTATTATTATTATTATTTATTTATTTATTTTTAAATTATGGTTTGCATAGTTAGAGACCCACTTGGACTTTATGGCTTCTTTCCTTTCATTTTGGCTTTAATGAAGTGCAACTCTGTTAATAACGATAGGGAAATTTATTAACTGACGGTGCTCACGAAAATATGTAACATTTTATAATAGAAAATGAGATGGAACTTTCATAAAATGCAACTGAAATCATGGTAAACAGATGACAGGAGCTCTGAGCTTGCATATTTTGGATGCGCGATCTCTTCAAATGCGAAAGTGGTTTAAGAAATGGTTATTCAGTTTAATTCACCTTAAACTTTCTCATGACACGTTTTGTGAAATATTACATTTTCTTTTAGCATTTTATGCAGGATTAAGAGTACATTAGATCTTGCACAGTCTTATAATTGCACTAGAACGGTGGCAAGGAAATTCGGGGGCGGTGTCACTTAGTTCGTCAAGAAATGCACAATGTGGAGTCTATCATATCATGTCATGGATGTAAGAATATAATAGGATTAGTAACAAGCAATTCATTCAATGTTATGAAAATGGGATGGCTGAGAGCGCAGTTTGCTATTCCAACATGACGCATCGCGCATACTTCCTTGAAAGGAAGTAGACGTTATTGTGAATGTGCAAATAAATTTCAATTATCTATTGTGTGTTATTGCAATACACTTCCTTCTCAAATGCAGTGATCATTCAAATCTTGAAACCTGATATTATTTCACTATTATTGTTAAAGAAAAGAAACTTGAATATTCTTACCTGTTTATCCTCACACGTACCTCTTGGTCGGCTTCATCAGACGCAACCTTAAATTATTTCACATAAATTTAAAATTTGTAATTAAAAGTGGCTCAATTAACATTACTTCTGATGGCCAGTTGCAATGTTTTGGTCAGTTCAACATGGCAGCAAGGCGCACTTCCGGCCCATAAATTTTGGCTTATTACCAGTCCTATTATATTCTTACGTCCATGTATTATGTTTGATCTTGATATTCTGATTTTTGTAAGAGCATGTTTGATGTTTTATGCCGTTGCTCTATAAATTAAGTTCTAAGAGTTGTGGATATGGGATCATTTAAGGTAGCGATTCCCAAACTATGTCGCGAACCACCAGATAAAAAAGAAAGTAATTTATTTTCGTAAATATGTACATGTGAGAAACAAGAAAATATCAACTGCTTTAAGACCCTCTTACACGATTAAATAAACATTGAATCAAATTCTTGAACAAGTACTTTGATGAGTGTGTACACGATCCAACTGAAGTCATCAAAAGTTTGTATTCAAATAGTGTTGAAAGAGGCATGGCGATTAAAATAGTAAACACGTCGGAAGTCGAAGAGCGTCTCGCGCTAGGAATTTGAGAGAGGAAAATGTAAAGATACATGACCGCACCTAACCTCCACTTTCCCATGGTCACTAATGTACGAAAATGCAGAAAAGCAATTATTAATAATAAGTACGAGCATATGAAAATATATTTCGAAAGAAAAAAAAAGAAAAAGTGTTGATCCATGAGGAGCTTGAACCCGGGACCTTTCACTCAAGAAGCGAACGTCTTAGTCGTTCGGCCACGAAGCCGAGTTAGGAAATCTTGGTTTCGTCGTTGTATTTACAGTGGGTAGCGTCAGAGTCTGTCAGTATGACGTCGTAGGTGACGACGACTTCCTTCGTGTTTACTATCTTAATCCTCACTACAGAGCATACGAGCAGACCACAAACTAATAGTGACTTAGATTCTTGGCTACTGGAGAAACTTACAACAGTTTACTGTACTCGCCAAGGATTCCCGATACGACCATATCCCGCTTTGTACCAGATGTCTGCACTGCAATATACGAAGCTTTGAAGGATAGCCTACATATTTGAAGGTGAGGGTTCGTATTTGTTTATCCTATCATAAATTTATAATTGTCACATCTACAATAAAGGCTATTATGTCGCAGAACCGATCCAATTACTTTCTGTTTATTCTTTTTTACTGTTTACTAATCTACAGCGTGTTAGTTTTTTTATGTGTGTATTTTGAAATCTTCCACAGTTGACACAACTTTTTAAATATACTGTTTACAAGTTAAGCTACAGCGACTGGATTGTCTCTACGGAACTTCACCCACAATAAAGAAACTACAAAATTATGGCAATAGAAGTGGTGGTAAATACTAAATCGGCTTTACTTTGGAGCGGCTATGGTGTTGTTTATTGGAGATAGTTATTATTCCATATTTTGCTGTATGTACGCATTATTATACTCATTCTTTTGCAGATAATTCTCATAGGTCTACCTGCTGGTGTTCAGGGGAAGGTATAGTTACCAGGTTTACCCTATGCATTACTGACTCTAGGTTAGGTTTCGTTATAAATAGTAACACAAAGTTATTACTTAAATAAGAAATGCTATTTATTCTCATCGTCGCCCTTCTTAATGAGAAAAATAATAGGTTTATGTAACAGGGTAGGTGGACCAGCTATCTACACCATTGCCGTGTTCAGCAACCCCAAAGAATTCCCCGAAAAGAGGTATTTCGAAATTACGTAAATACATACTCCATTTCCTCAACACATACAAACAAGGCGCCATGCTTAAGAATACTAATAGCGCCCCTTCGTGTTATAATTGATTAAACATATTTCGATGTTCACTTTACTTTATGCCACGCGGAAAATGGGAAATAAATAAAGATTATTATGCCGTATGTATTCCTACGCGTGGCGGCATGTTTATATTTATTTATTTGTATCGATCAAATGTGACACGTATTTTTTGAAATACTGAGACATGCCTTTTTGTAACACTTTTTTTGATTGCTGGTTGTCGCTAGCTGTTTATAGACTAGTGTGTGTGAATTGTTTATAACTGAATGAGTGATTCAGAGCATAAATATGGCGGAAGCTGGGACCCGAATTCCCACTACTCTATCCCTAATTCCTTATCCATTGGTAGTTCATATTATATACACTTCAGGTTGTAAAGGGAGTATATACTTAGTCCATCGCCGTGTTACTGACTGTACGTTAGATAACTTGTCCCCCCTCCAATAAATTCGCATCCAGAAAGTTTTGTGTTCTCATGAGAAGGGTACTAATGAGAATAAATGACACTACGTGCATACGTAGTAAATTTGTTTTACTTTTTCTAAACTTTCCGGATTAACTTTACTTTTGGGACAACTGTAGATTTCTCCAACTATTGAGCCGTTTGTACGCTCGCTACTATTCTGTATATATTCACATAGAAATTTCTATAAACACCTACAGACAAGCAATCCAAACAAATTTCGAAAAGGCATGTGTTGAAAATATTTGTTAAATACACACTCGACTTGCCCAACACATACAAACGTTGCAGCATGCATAGACATACTATTGGCGTCGCTTCGTCTTCGGCTACAAATTCCCGGACAAATTGTCTTGCGAAGTGTAGCGAATCAGAAAAACTAAGGTCATTTGGAAAAGTCTCATGGCAGATGCGGAAATCGAACCTGGAACCACACGATCAGCAGTGAACGGCGGTAACCACCAGACCAGTCCATATATATATGCATGTACTGCTCTAGTGGTTGCCGCCGTTGACTATTGCTCCTGCGGTTCCGGGTTCGATTCCCGGCTCTGCCAAGGGATTTTTCTCCTAAAGCGAGAGGGCTGGAACGGTGCACATCAAGCATCGTGATGCGACTGGGGAGTTGCTGTGAATAAAATACAGTGGCAAACAGTTTAGTACTTCGGCTCTTGTCTCCTAACTCGTTCGGTCAGCGTGGGAGCAGTAGACCAACTCCTCCCTCCAGGAGAGGCCTCATTCAGTAGTGAATTGAATATGGCTGTGAATTATTATTATAGAGTATATTAATTTTACGCAGTGCACATCGGCTTTAATACTCATACCATATTCTTGACCTGGAGGCTGAAGCTGTTAAATAATCTCTCATTTCACAACTTCAGCACCCGAAATTTGAGTATATTATGCCTGTCCTGTTAATTTATCATTTTTGGAGGCTCCCAACAGTAATCTTGGAAAGCCTCAAAGATTTCGTAATTACCATAATAGCAAGTACTCCATTTTCAACTTCCCACGAAGTGCCTATCGCAACCCGAAATAATTTCGTAATGTGTATTTTCAGCACTGCAGTTACCATAATTAACTTACAGTTCGTTTGTGTATATCAGCATTTCCTTGAGTTCCATTACGCTCTTCAATAATTTATTGTTCAATTCTGAAGGATTCCTTTATCCTTAAAATAACGAATGAACAAAATGAGTTCTGATTAGTTGTAGGTAATTATAAGTTGTATGTGATTCGCTAATACAGACTTTAGCTCGCATTTGTAACCACAATCTCATCAACTCTTTGGACGCAATTTAAGTGGCGTTTAGCAATAGGCGACGATATGAGCGTCTCAAACATCATATTTGGGAAGGTAGCCTTTCAAGCGTTGAATGTCAAAATCTCATTTTAACGCGTTAAATGGGTTATAGACCGTTTTGCGACTAAGGTATGCAGTTGTGTGTTCAACGTCTACACAGATTTCGTTGAAACGACGATTATAGGAAACTATTTAGACAACATATTGGTGGAAATAAAATACCTATGCGATTTTACCTGAAGTCTCAAGGATATGTATTGTATCATTCATATTTATCGGTTCGTATAATTAGATATATCACTATATCACATTTACTGAACGGTTAAAAAAAACGAAGAAACACACCTTCAGGAAAATGATGATGAATTTCCTGTTGCGATGTTTTTATTAATATATTATTACATTGAAGAACAAGGCATAATTGTAAAATTACATACGCTTTGATTATTCAGTGTTGAATGCCAATGCAATTTGAATATAATAACTGTTTATAAATGTCTAACATCATGCAAACCCTTACTAAACAATATAAATAAATATGCATATGTTTGAAGTTAATGAAATGATCAATCACTCTTTTCTATAGATACATATTATTCCCTGATAATATAATAAAGCGAAATTATATTAAGATAGGATATCATTAGTTACGAAGGTATCGTATCATACAAATGTTATTCTTGGAAGCAAAAGCATGATTATGTTTAGAAAATGTGTACGATATTCCAATACTCAGTATTATCGGAAGAGTCGGCGATTATTCCTGATATGCAATTATCTCCATATATTTTTTTAGTTTGATTTAATAAAACGCAACAATACAAATGTAGACAATAATACATTTAGATACAAACGCATCTAAATGTATATAAACGCGAATTTGACATTCCTAAGCTTATCAGTTTTAGAAACTATTGCACTAAACCTGGGTTCCTCAAACTATGACACGTGTTCCACTGTTGGTGGGCCAACCTTTCGATACCGGTACGTAGAAATTGTGAAAACATAAACATATAACTGACCTATCACATTGTCACTGATTGAACGAGGAAATATCTGATGTCTTTACAATTATTTTTCAAAATTGACACATTTATAATGAAGAACATGCGACATATAGAAAGATGGTATAGGCCAACTTATAACAAATATGATTTCGTCAGCCCAGGATATAACCAGAAATGAAATGTGTGAGCAAAAAAGAAATTGAAACAAATATTTTCAATAAACTTCCCGTTACTAATTGCTGATACACACGTTTTCAATAAATTTACTCCAATACTTAAAAATTTTGATTTTTAAATTAATTTATTAAAAATATTGCGCAGTTGTATATATTTCATACATAAATTACAAACCAAACGTTAAAAAACAATTCGCCTCTTGTTTAGTTTTAAAATAAGAGAACTGTTTACAAGAAAATAAACATTTTAACTATT
>JAGDQP010031584.1:0-21851 GCA_022664845.1 Lepisma saccharinum
CTACAAATTCAAGCCACAGAGAGTTCAAACTTTCAGGGAAGAAAGCTCTTAACCAATTCAATAATTCGATCAAAACTGATTTTTAGTTTTCTCTTTTTGTTCATTGTTGAAAGAGCTTCATTGTTATAGGTTTTGGTATCCACAACAACAATCAAGCAATTTTAACAATGAAGAAAAACGAAAATAAAAAATCGGCATTGATCGAACTCTTGACTTGGTTATGAACTTTCTTCCCTGAAAGTTAGAACTCTCTAGGTTTGAATTTGTAGGAGCAGTATCGAAATTTCGTGCAACGATAAAAATACTTTATACATATCCAGAGCTAGTGCTGCCATCTTTTGTTGCAGATCGTTGCTTTACATTAACCTTAAAATTATTTTTAGGAAAATACGCAATATTTTCCAGTTGTTGTCCACTCAGAACCAGTGGTCAGCCAGATCAGAGCTGAAACCGGGTCACTTTTGGTGACCCGATCTGACCCGAACATAGGCGACCTGTTCCGAAACTTGACCCCCATTGACCCTGCTCTGGGAAACAAGATCAATTGGAAATTTTAGGATCGTATTTTTCGAGCTCTGGGGTAACATATCCGGTTCTGGTCACCCCTAAAAGAAACCATGTTCAAATGCAAGGAAATAATTAAAACCTCTATTTTATCCTTCGAGTTACCGGGTCTACATTGGGTTACCGGGTCGGACCGAGTCCGAAGTCCAGACCTAGTTATTCGATCGAAAAGTTGACACGATTGACCCGGTCCAAAACTTGAGCGGAATGGCACGATTGACCTAGTGACCTATTTCAGCTCTGAGCCAGATATGTACCAGTTGTTAAACACGTGTGAAAAGGAAGATAAATACATATAAAAATTTACATTCAGAAATGATCTTTATCATTTAGGTATATTAGAAATAAAGTTGTAACATTCGTGCAAAAAGACTAATAATTATATTTATCTATTAAAATATTATCTATTAAAATAGAGTTAAGCCCATAATGTGCTGTTAAAAGGACTGTTATATTATTAGGAGCAGTGATGATGGGTTTTCTGCCCGTAGATAGGACCCGACTCGAAGATCCCCGGACAAGGTAAACCGATGGTGATTTACCTTTGCCTTCCATCGCATGAAGATGACGTCCTAAGAACGGAACCTTCAACTGGACGTGGGAATCAAACCCGGGACACTTTATTTACAAGACAGCGAGCATCACCTCTCACCCGAATGGAACAATTATAGGAACAATACCAACATAAATTTAACATCACAACAGAAACCATACAAGAGTCACTTCTTATCGGTCGCTCTGGCCGACAGTAGGAACGCTCGTGAATTCTATATACCTAAAATCGGACACAATAATATACTTAATAGATATGACTATTCGTATTGTTTATGTTCTAGAAAGTCAAAGCAGAATATTTGAAAACTCGAAAAACAATTTGTATTAAAACTATTTAAAAATGATAGACTTTTAACCTAATTTTAGGACGCTTTTCTAAACTCTCAGATAACCTTTCCGGCATCTTCTAAGCTAAGCACGGAAGCCAAGACACTTATTATTTTTTTCCGATATATAATGTCATTTTCGATAGCTCGTAAAACTTAAATATTAAGTGTCCGAAAACAAGAGAATTTTTATACACATTTTGTATGATATAGGTCTTGTTTTAATAATATTTATGTAAAAATTGCAGACTACTGGTGTATGTCTGACGGCGTGTGACCAAGGACTAGAGAATCCGTGGTGTGACCTTGAGTTGGCTATATTGACAAGGAGAATGATTGTAGGGTGAAATATATGGCTTGAGGAAGTAAGCCAAGGACATCTTTGAAATAGATGGGGAACCGCCTCCTATATGGAGCTTATATATATTACGACTGAAAGTTTGAGATTGATCTTCTAAACGCAATATATCTATCTTTGAAACCAATCTTTTGGATTTGTTTCGTATCATTGCCAAGATCAAAGGGGGAAAGAAAACACAAGGGATTCATCATCATCGGATGTCACTTTCAAATATAGTTTTTCGCAGAATCGAAATCTTCTGCCGATCGTCTCAATCGAATACCAAGAAGGTAACAAGGTCTCTCTTGACAATTCAACGAAACTGTAATACAAGGAAATACGATTTCCTTCTCTGTGGGTGGCGAGATTTTTTGAGCTTTATATCCCAGTTACGCGAGACTATTCACCTAATTTTATAGAACTGGAGCAACAATAACCGAATGGATTAAAAATCTATTCCAGGCAGTTTGTATTGTGTGTGTTCATAATTGAAGATTACTACAACAAGAATTTTTTTTTTAGCAATTGTTCAGTTCTTCAATCTATCTGTCTGACAGTGAGCTCTAAGTTACCTTATTGGAGTGCTCGATCATATTACAAATCAATTTAATATCTGAAGCTAGACAAGAAGAAGAAACATTTAATTTCAGTTTGTTCACCCCAGTTGAATCCAATCATCTTTTCTAACTTTAATTCAATCTTCTGTTCCCACTCAGTTTTTTTTACGCCTGTTCTCGCTGTGTGGCCCGTTTTTGACTTACGTGTTAATTCTCGCCGATAGCATGAATATTATTAACATGAAGTACTATTATATGTGCAGTCCAGCTGTACATAACTCAAAAATTAAGACAAATATAAAAGCAATCCACACAATGATAATAAGCGTAAAAATTGAGTTAGAACTGAAAATTTGGTTAATTTACGATTAAAGCAAAAATGGAGAAACAAGTTTTAAAACATCCTGTTATGTCTCGCTTTAGATACTGATCAAACACTCCAGTATCGTTAAGTATAGTTCAATGGTCTGACTGTAAAATCACTCATTCACGGTAAGAACTTTTGGGTATTTATGCCCAAATAAATAAATCTTACTGCAAGCTTAGGTCAAGTTTGCAAAAGCTTATCGCCAGCTTGACGTCCTGGCTTCTGCCAAATTATATCTAGTTACATAATGTGGGCATTACTGTTAGGCAATAATATGATCCTTGGGTCAAAGATTTCATCGAAATTTTGACAAACTTCTAACAAGCTTACCAACGCAAGCTTGCCACTGGAAGTATGGACAGTGCAGGCTACGATATTATCGCTTGCTATTCTCTTGTTGCAGCTAGCTAAGAATTTGGCTTCTGAAATCAAGTAAATCAAGCCAAAGAAGTTCAAGCTTGCTGCAAGTTTACATGTGACCTACGTTGATTCAAATTCAGCGGATTACTCGTCAGTTTGTCTCTTAATAGCAGAATATGATAAAATTAGCTTTCGTTTATGAGTCTTTAATCACGGAACCAAAAACAGAACATTTTAGCATAGTCGAAATTTTGAGAGGAGTTTAATTTTGTCCGTAATATCGGCTAAGGCCTTGAGAAAAGCAAGTAGAGATAAACAGACTTCAAATTTGAAATTAACGTCCTCGATTTACCTCACATATTTCATTCTGGTGATCCTAGAATCATTTCTTTACGGTATTTATGTACTATACGCACTCCAATCTCTTTATCACCTGAGATAAGTACTGCTAAGTTTTAAATTCGGAACTCATGTCCATTCAGATTAATAGAAAATGTTCGTTGGAAAAGAAAAAATCAGTCCTAAAGATGGACAATGTGGCAACATGGAGCAAAGACACCTGTTACAATGTTAGAGTTGAGATATTTGGCTAATAATAGTTAAGTAATTAAATAAACAACTGCCCGAGCGCCACCTTCGTTGCCGAAGGAAATATCTTAAATTAGGTACCAACAAGAAATTAACTTACAATAAAATAAACTTTTTACCATGACATAAATCAGAGCTTACGCTCTCAGAACCTTTAGGAACAATTTATTAGATGAGAAAAAAAACACACGTAATTCGATTTGTCTGAGTTTACTTTTATTTTTCCTTTCATCATTTAATTTGCCAAGTGGCTCATTAAGTTTTTGACTAGATATTCCTCCCCCACAAAAAAATTATATTTAGACATTTGACAGATTTCTCTAATTGACTCGATAGAGAAATTTAATACGCAACAAGTCACACATCAACTCGGAATAATTAATGTCTCAAGAAGCTGTTTAATATCAAATAGAGTCAATATACAGGCTGCGTAATAGCTGACTTCACCAGCTTACACAATCTACAATTCTGTCGTGAAGGTCAGATGCTTAATATTCGGGATAAACTACATGTAAGGTCACTTCCAGCTGTTTCTCAAGCTTATGATCTAACCTATCCTTACTACTAAGAGACTGCAGTCATAATGTTGCAATATGCTAATGTATCGGTCGTAAAGGCTTTCATTAATTACTACTTTCAATTCTTGACTCTAGATACTGCTTTGAGTTGAAGTTGATCATTGACGGAGAAATGCAATATAATTTACTTGTCACTTCCTAATTAAGCAAGCTTTATGTTGGGAAGCAATGATATACTTCATAGGAGAAATACTCGTCCAGTGGCGTCTCCTCATTAAGCTAGCTTGTGTTGGAAGATCAAACACTGGAATTCTGAGTTACTTTTCATTAAGAATCATTCATACAGTTCATGTACACACTCTCGCATTCATCATAAGATTTGTAATGGCTAATATCGAAGAGTTGTGCTCATATAGTATAGTGAATTAATGTTGTTTCCAGCTGCGAGTTTACCCGAAATCTGAATTAGCTTGATATCAACCGACGCAAATGAAGATCAAATGCAATGCTGATAACGACGCATGGCAGCTCCAAGACTGCACTGTTACCAGCTATTTACTATTAATTTTTTACTATTAATTTGCCAGAGACGGAGCCAATCCGTGTAACTCAGCAGAGCCTGGTCTTTAGCGAGTTTTCTATACCAAGATTTACCAGTGGCGGCTTGCCTCTTTACCCTCTGATCAGCCTGGATTTGCGTTAATATTATTGGGTATCATTATTCGAAACTGCTACTAGCCAATGGTTTCGAATCAGTGAAGCTGATATCAATTATAAGACACCTCCGTAAAGTACTTTTCTCACCCCTCCTTCCTTCCTTTCTTCACCGTCGAGTTGCAGAGATGCTCGATATCAGATAATGGGCCACCACGGTCAGCCAACCTCTGTTTATATAGGGACAACTGCCCGCACGGAGACAAAGACAGAAGCTGTCGCTAAAATTAAAGAGGGTTCGAAATCCAGCTATTCCATTGGCTGACCGCAGCGTCTAGTTCTGGTTTCATAATGGAAGGAGAACAGGAGTACACTCTGAGAAAGTGAAATTTTTTACCCCTCTAAAAAACTAAGGAGAGAAAAAGTAACTAAAAAAGTACATATGATTATACATAGGAAATATACATAAGGTTACATGGGTACATGACATTTACATACAAATACATATAAAGATAACACAATATGATTACATACCAAAAATTGCGAACTGGCCAGTTCATTTTCCCCCAACTAACTTAAATCTAATTATACATTATAAAAAAGATAAAAAATAAAAAAATAAAAATTCATAGCATACTTACATGTTAGGAACATTTCAGTATAACTGAGGGTGACACACCTGACATGTTTAACATACGGAACGTTATTTTAAGCCTATATCGAATACCATGTGCTCGGTGTTGTCATGTTGTGCAACTTATAGGACTTGAATGGTGTATTTATCGACCACCTTTTATAAATTTGGGTGTACAAATCGCTATCATGAAGCCCCGCTATCATTTAAGGTCACCTTAAGTTTATATCTTATGGTTAGGGGACAGCAGAATCTCGCGAATTCAAGGAAACTTTAAATAACCAAGAAATCGCATGGAGTAGAGACATGATTAACATTTTGTGAAAATGTTCTTTTTAACTCTCGAAATGCTCCCGAAATTGGGACATTTTGCTTCCATCCACGAATTCTGAGCTTTATTCTAGAAATTATATCAATATTATATTCATTCATTAACGAAAATAATACCTAAACGATCAAAAACAAATATAATTCGTCTTGAAAAATTGTGTCAAATGACTCTCATAGCCCGGTGAATGTTAGGATGTAGTATACTGATTCCTCCATAGATGGCAGCAATTTTCTGAATATGGTTTGCCATCTAACGGGAAAATATAAACTACATAATCACAAGGGTATTCATTCTGTGCCTTATACACTATTCGTGCAAGGTTTATCTCTAAAGATTTAGAATATCATTGGAAACAATTATGTATCAGTTTTATATACTCAAGAATTTTACCCTTGTACTCGCGATTTTTAAAAATATTTTCACTCGCGTAATTTAAACAACTTTATTGAAGAAATTCTACTCTCTCTACTTATAGTAAACTTAATCGTGTTATTACTAATTCAGTTTATAGTATATTCCCTTGAATTGAAATATATTATATTATTAGAGGACAGATTTTAAGTTTTGGCGAATTTAGAAGACAATTAATTACTTGTTCAACCAATTTAATCAAACTCTAATTTATATTTAAAATGTGTCTAACTAAACAATGAGGTTGTTTCTCTCTCTCATGGTAAAATATGTGACTAAAATTGCTTCACTCATTCTCAAGTGCTACGGGAATGTTGGCAAAATCATGAGAATGGTATGGTACAGGAACCTTGTAGCCACGTAAGACCTAGTATTGTGTAGAAACTCAGAGGAGTGAACCTATTACACGTGGTATCGATTAAACAAATGAAGGGGAAACCTCTGCAGGTTGATCTCTGTCGTCGGAATAGTCGTCCACAGTTTCTTGGTATTCGTAGGTGGAGGATCTCAGGTGCGAGTGAACCTCCCCACCACGTTCTGTAATTGCTGGATTGAATTTGTATCGGGCGATCGTGTTGGTCGTTCTATTCGTCGCAGCTGTCCTGGAACTAGTTCTGTTCAATTTGGGTTCGACGAGAAGGTGAATCATCGTTACGGAACATTGCGTCACTGTGGGGTTACATGAAGTGTCATGAAGGACTTGAAATGGTCAGCAATCAGTACAAACACCTTTTAATGACGCCAATTCGTGACACAGGAATCCGCCCCACACCAGTACAGAACCACAAGCCTCAATTATTCACTTGTTGATTACTAGTTCCATGGCCTCTTGAAGCGTACGCTACATATCACGCCACAACACAATTTGCCAGTTCTTCACAGTCTAATTACTGTGATCAGAAGCACCCGTGGTCATCTCGCTGTCCATGGAGAGTGGTTGACGAGATAATCTTGGTACAACGTGACACCATGGTTTGAGGAACGTTGAATCCCTCACAACTACGGCTCCATACTTGTTCCACCAACGGCGATGCTTCGTTCAAACTCCATTAATTCACGTCTTCTTGCCATGATCAAACTGACCCATGTTCAACACGACTCAACATATAACATATCACAACTGATCAAGGCCATGACATTTGCTCAAGCCTTCACGTAACTTGGTCGTCACTTATAACTTCTTTCCCATGACTTCGGGCACTGGATTGTTTAGGGCTGTAACATTAAGCTAACATGCTGTGCTATGCAAATAGATATGTCGATTGGCGTAATACTGACATATATTATGGACCAATATAACTTAATTCTAATACGAAATTTAAACACGTGTTATATAACGTTTCTCTGTGTTCACGGATGATTGCAAAAGTTTGCTGGGGTGCTAGAAATATAGCAAAGGTCGACAAAAATTTACTCGTGTTTGTAATTATATTCACGATGGAAGTTTAAACGTATAGAACTTCCGGTGATAATTCAACGCTAATTTGTAATAAGAGAAGGCAGGATGTTTTTCAGAAGCGTTTGTGAAACTTTTTTTTCCCGAGGCATTTAAAAATATGGTCTTCATTGGAAAAATGAACCCACGCTGAGAGAGTTATCATAAGGTAGAAGTCTGTAGGAGGCAGCTTTGACGAATGAGACTATTGAAGAAGATGTAAGGTAGTCATGACAATAGACTTGCCAATTCACTTTTCTTACTGGTGCTTCACATTTCATTATCCAGCTGTAGAAAACCCTTACATTTGTAATGTTTAACTAAAAAAAACAAGTAAAGCTATACGCAAGCTATACCCTGTGCGATACGCACGCGCCGTGGACGGCTCATGGGTGATGTGGAGGTAGCGCGCCACATTTTCTTGACCTACGGTACGAAGTGAGGTGAGGTGGTCAGTCCCTCGCTCGACCGCCTTTACCTTGCCAAGGTGTCCAGGAGTACCAAGGATACTCTGGTACTCAATTTGATAGGAGGCTGAGTGCACCTCCGAGCGCCAGGCATGGGAACACTGCGAGAAAAGTCTCCAGTGTCCTGGCCGGGATTTGAACCCGGCCAGCCCAATTCGTAGTCAATGGTTTCTTATATACCTAGTTCAATTTGTTTTTAATGCCGTTCAAAATTTTATGGGTTCTATCGTTTTTCAGTGAAGAGATGGTGTCCTATTGTTTTTCAGTGTGTCCTCTT
This sequence comes from Lepisma saccharinum, assembly GCA_022664845.1. Taxonomy (NCBI): domain Eukaryota; kingdom Metazoa; phylum Arthropoda; class Insecta; order Zygentoma; family Lepismatidae; genus Lepisma; species Lepisma saccharinum. The sequence continues at coordinate 8,385 of JAGDQP010031584.1, forward strand.
CTATCCCGATATCGGAATGTGTGATGATAAGTGTTCCACTGAGATACAGGCTTAATTAAGATCGAAAGTTTCCTGGTAAAGTGAAGCGATGATGGCTTGATATTGTCTTTCATCTGATAAAGATGTTAGTGTCCTAAGCAAGATTTGAGGTTTTATGTGGAATACAAACTACTCATCACTTATTCGAAGCTAGAATCGAGGACCCTCTTGATTGCAAGATGGGGGAGAGAAACACTTTATCTAGCCAGAACATCGCTGAGTATTATAACAAGAAAGGAACATTCTGAGGTGGACAAACGCATACCGGTTTTAACAGAGCTCGAAGGAAAACTTCGGAAGGTAAGTCCTGACATCAAAACAAGGTAAAAGCTCCTATTAACATAGGTAAAACTCCGTTTCGTTTTGGAGATACAGAGTTTCCAACTTGAAACCCAAATTCGACGCCTACAATAAATGGGAGGAAAAGTATTATTTTTTCAATCAATCAGAAACGAGACATTGATTTAAAATTTTGTTTGCGGGAATTTCTTTCTAACAACATGGTGAATATCAGGAGTGAAAACTCAATGTCACCTGATTGTCAGTGTTGCCAACCTCGAATAACGTTTAAAATTTTCAAATGTCACTACGTCGTGTTATTGGGTATTTGGAATCCCCTGGTAATGATGATCAACATACGTAAAACACACATTACAGTGTAGCAAACTATGGATAAGACATGAGATGAAATATACTTGGAAAATGCGTAGCTTGTATAAGATCGCGAAAACCTTACTTTCCTTGTATGCCTTTTAGTGAAATGTCCGTAGAATGTGTTCTATCCACATGCCCGAAGATGAAAACGAAAGGTTTTCGCCATCCTACGATATTTCATCACGTATTATCCATAGTTTGCAACACTGCTGTGTATGTGTGTTTTAGGTATGCTTTTTATGATGACAAAGGGGATGCCAAATATTGAATGACACAACATAGTTCCATTTGAAAAATTTAAACGTTATTCAAGGTTGGCAACACTGACAACCCGGTGACCTCGAGTTTTCACTCCTGATATCCACCAGCATGTTAGAAAGAAACTCCCGGAAACAAACAAACAAACAAAAAACAACATTCAATGCATCGTTTCTCATTTATTGAAAACTATTGATTTTCTTCCCATTGTAGGCGTTGAATTTGGGTTCTAAGTTGGAAACGTTGTATCTTCAGAACAAAGCGGAGTCTCACCCAATAACCTCTATCTAAAAGCGACACTGGACTGACTCTTCCCACTGAATATTTCAAATATATGAAGCCAGGGAGCGGAGAGGACACTTAATCTCGTTTGTCCACTTCCAGCCTAAACCAAATATGGGCCAAATGTTCGGTTCTAAATCGTTTTTTTATGCTTGATATCACTGTGTGGTCCGTTTCCTCATTTATTTCTTAATTCTTGCAAAAATACGTAAATATTATTTACGGTATTTTCTATTACGTGCAGAGTACGGTCTATTATTATGTAAATAATCAGGAATTAAATAAAAAACGGGCCACACAGCGATAAGAAGGGTATAAAACTGAGAACTGAAAATTTGGTCCACATTGGATTAGACTGGAAGTTGACAAACGAGTTTAAATATTTGCTGTGGCGTCTATTTTTCGTCCCTAAGCAGTCACTCCAGTATCGTTTACATAGAGCTCGATGGTTTCACCCATGTTTATACGAACTTTTTCTTCTTCTTCTTGTTTTGATGTCAGGACTCACCTCCCGAAGTTTTTGCCCGAGGTCTTGTTACACCCTGTATAAACTATGTTTTTCTTTTTGCAATGTGTTTTTCTATCTTTTAAAGGAAATATTGCCTTTCAAATTATGCTCTAGAATTTGAATATTGTTTCCATTCTTTCAGGATTCTGTCTCACTCGGAGATCGAGGAACTGGACACAGAAGCATTTGTTACTTTGGTGTCGCTCACAGAGCTGTAAGTACACTAATCTTTAGTATTTTTTTTTAAGTAATCATTCATCTTTCTTCATCGTTTCTTTTTTCCTTTCTTTCCATCTGTCTGTTTTCTTTCTATTTCTTTTATTCCAGGTCGGTAGAAAGTGAAGTCGGAAAGACGAACTACTTCTTCATCTGCTATGATTTGTAAATCGCGGAAAACTTACTTTATTTACACACTAAATTCAAAGAGCGGAATTACGCTCGATTTGAGCGGAATATTTTTATCTTTGAGCGGAACGAGGACCCGCTCTTTTATAGTGAATTCCCGTTGGAGAAAAGAGGAGAAATTTCCGCGTGAATGAAAAAGGGTGAGATCTATGGTGGTAAATTTCGATGGGGACGTAGAAATGATATATATATATTTTTTTTAGGTGAATTTGCATCAATTCAAACAAAGTTTTAATCTGTTGAACACAAAAATGACGCAATAAAAGAGTAAAGAAATCTTAAACTCGGGGAGATTTGAACCTGATACCTTCCGGCCAGCTATCCAACGCCTTTAACCCTTCAACCAGAAGTCCAACTGCGAGAATACGCCCTCCAAATGGTTTTCTTTCGTCTCGGCACGTACTTGAGAACAACATTCAAAGATTTTTTTGTACAGATCTTACTCCTGACTCAAGTCTTCTGGTATATTTTTGTCACTGAGAAAAGTTTCTGTTGTCATTTTTAACTAAACGCAATGCGATAACATTCAGAGTATAGCTTCGTATTTCGATAACATTCGCAGTGAAGAAAAAAAACCACTCTAAAAGCTGAGAAATCGCTCTTTTAGGTTTGAAGTAGAAAACATTCAAAAGCATCGGAATTCCATCGGTAAAGAGCGTTTTGTTGAAAAACACTCTTTTCGATGGAAAATTCCGCTCTTGTTGTCCCTTTTTCAGCTATAATAAGAATGAATATTCCGCTCTTTTGATTTAGTGTGTATGTATTTACTTAAGTTTAATATACATCAAGTGTACCCATTACTCTTTGAAATTATACGCGCAAAACAAATCTGAACGACTCCTCCTAAAGGGGAAGTACGGTGCCTAAGCTTCTAACAAGATTGAACAAAAAATATTTGGCCAATTTTAGAAAAGAAGAGAGCCGAAATACATTTTAGACTCTGCTCTATATGGTTGTTAACATTTACAAATTGTTTCAAAGCTAACCTCTAAAAATTGAGTTTTCTAAAAAATAAAAAGTCTGTACTGTTCGTGATTGCCTTACCCGGTCAAACAATGACGAACAGGATTTCGCCCCTATCCAATATGTATTAAATTACATTTTACAAATATGTCCCAATGGGCATTGTGAAGATAAATTATATGAATTACAAGTACAAGTTTATTTTACTCTTAAATACTAAAAATATCACGGAATTAAGGCTTGAGTTCTCTGCTATTTTTCAGTAATGGACCTAGCCCTAGGACTATTATTATAATAACCACCGACGTTACAGACCGATAGATCCTGATCCTGCCCCAACGCCATCTGTCCGCACTTGGTGGAACTGCGTCCACCTGAGTGACGGCAGTGTGGTCAGCACTGCGCGCCATCTAGCCACGAACAGGCGTATATTAGGGGCTTTCTAGACCGAGTAGCCGTCACGTCTTTATTCACGTGACTCCCCAGTTTTCCTCACGATGCTGGGTGCACGCCAAAAAGTGGGACTCCATCCGGGAATTGAACCCGGGACCACGTGGACATGAGTCCAACGCTCTTACGACTAGGCTATGGAGCTCCCACCTAGCACTATTACAGTAATCACATAAGTATGGATGTTTCGTTTTTCACCTACGCACCCGACTACACTCAACATGTGACCTGTTCAGACAATTATCACCTCTTAATTCATATCACAACACTCAGCTGTGCCCCAATTCACCGCACACACTACACAAAGATGTGTTCACCATTGCCCACCTGGGACGCCATTACAAAATCAAGTCCTAAAACGTCCGAAAACGTGAAACAAACACTACAATAATAAAGGCTTTTTTCTATAAATGTTTACTCTTTTCATCTATCCAGCTTATAAAGCTCTAGAATATAAAAAATGTCTTTTTAACTTTTAAGATTTAATGATCCAATTTAAGGATAATCTAAAGCAACGATCTCCAACAAAAGATGGCAGCACTATCTCCGTATCTGTCTAATGTATTCTTATCGTTGCACGAAATTTTCTTGCTGCTTCTATAGATTCAAGCCTAGAGAGTTCAAACTTTCAGGGAAGAATGTTGATAACCAATTCAAGAGCATGATCGATGCTGATTTTTTACTTTCGTCTTCCTTCATTCTTGAAATAGCTTCATTGTTGTCGTGAATATTGATACATATAACAATGAAGCTCTTTCAACAATGAACAAAAATGAATTAAAAATCGGCATCGATCATGCTCTTTAATTTGTTATGAATTTTCTTCCCTGAAAGTTTGAACTCTCCAGGCTTGAATTTGTTGAAGCAGCAATGACATTTGGTGTAACAGTGAAAATACATTAGACATACACGGAGGTAGTGCTGCCATCTTTTGTTGGAGATCGTTGCTTTAGATTATCCTTAATAGCGAAATTGTGCGTAAACACATTCACTTTCCTCGCATCCACAATTCTGTTCATAATAACTGATCCATTTGTAGGGAACAGTACTGAACCTTCTTGAACGTGGCAGCACAGGTACTGCTGATCCTCTGACGTAACGCGGAAGCTTTTAAATGGGGTGTTTGCCATTGCCTACTCGTATGCCATTTGCCGCCTTTCCCCTATTAAAGACTGTTGCTTTATTTGACTGCGAGAACAAACGTACCCTAGCGGTACTCTTCAGAACGAAATAAACAATTAATGCTATGCTTTGACGAGAGTGTGTGCAACATCGTGGCTAAATGTTTCAACATAATAACGTACGTAACATAATTACTGCACTATCCTCCTACGAAACAATGATACTTTCAACCACAAAGTTAATTTGCAATGTATTAAAAATGTTTGAATGTAAGAACTGTTTTCTCATTACGGATGGAATAAGTATTTATTTCAGTTGGAAGCAGTAGCGTTACTATAACCTCCCCCCTTCCCCAGCAAGATACATGTAGGGTTATTCTAGCAGCATCTCCCATAAACAATTTCAGCAAATCCTTGCACCATGTAAAAAAGAAAAAAAAATGCACGAACTGTGCAGACGAATGTTGCCAAATTTCTAAAATGGAGATTCTCTCCAGACTATGTGAAAATTCATGTCCAGTCATAAAAATTCCTTCCTTTTTACCAACTCTGAGAAAGTTTTATAATCGAACTTTTAAGCTTCTTCTCTTCTGTTTGCTTGGTTTGCCATTATCTCATTTTACACCAATTTATATGTCGCGTGTAGGCACTGCAGGCATAGGTGTACATTTGGACCCGACTTCGCGACGGGACTTCGACCTCGACCTCGCTCAACCTCGCGATCTCATTTCGACCTCGCTCAACCTCGCGATCTCATTTCGACCTCGCTCAACCTCAACCTCGAGATGGGACTCTGGCCTCGACCTCGCTCAACCTTGAACTCGCTATCTCATTTCGACCTCGACCTCACTCAAACTCGAGGTTTCAGGTCGAGGTTGGACCTCGCGACGTTCAACACCTCTGACTGTAGGGGCCCCTAGACCCCTGCTGCCCCCGCAACAAGAGGGATTGCGGCATTGCAGTTACGCTTCTAGTTGAAAGTGATGAGACAGCTCTCTATGATCAACATCTAGAAGAGTATGTGACCCTGAAAATGGTGAACAAGTGTAGTGGTCGAGCAGAATATCATCTGATTCGTAGATTAATAATGAAGAGTGGAAATGCTAAACGTTCTAAGTGCCATTTTTGGAAGAAAACAAAAAAAAAAAACACTTTTGCCCACAAGAATGTTCCATATGTCCACCTGCATGTCCCAATCCTTGTTCTAAGTGCCAAATTAATCGGAACGAGGTGAAAATAGTCACATTCTATTGGAAGAAGTACGATATGTGAAGTATTCTATTCAGTGTTCTGCTTCTGTAAAATTTCACATTTGGCACTTAGAACGTTTCCACTCTTCAATTGATCTAGGACCAGATATATTTTTAGAGGAGCGGAACACATAAGCATCCACGGAGCCTGGTTTGCAGTAATACAAGGATATAACCTGTATTGTAAATTTAATTGTACACTGTCAGTGGAAGAAAAAATGGAAAAAAGGGAGTTCTAATCTTAACAATGATTCCAAACCGTTACACATTTTTCCACACCTTATAACACTGTACAAAAATGTTTTCTTCTTACACACAGTGGAAGTAATCAGTACAACAAGCGTTGGAAAGTTATTGTATTTTTCTCAGAGTCATTTTTCACGTTTTTAAGGCACTTAGTTGATCAAAACTACTCTTCAAACCCTTCTTGCACACTATGTTCGCAGAGTGTATTGTTTGATTCCCGCTCACTCATTTTTGAATCGAATTCCCTTAATATATCCTAAACAATTACAAATTTACTGTCACTGGAACGACTTGGGTTCAGTCCCCGCTCCCACCTACTTTTTACATTCTTTTCTTTAGTTCACAATTGTTCGTGGTGTCCTCAAACCCTCCAACGTTAATTGAACTCATTTCCCGATGTTACACAATGATGAAATTTTACACATCGACGTAAGTTGGGTGACAATACAAGATTCCATTGTTACTTTCACATATTTCTATATTTTAAAGCATATTTTATTTATTTTTTTAAAAAAATATGGACTACATTATCTTAAAATAAATAGTAGATTGCAATGATTATAAGTTTCACTGGTTGCAGAACACTTTAGGATTTGTGACACAAAAGAATAGCTTGAGAAAAAGTACGGAACTCAGAAATAACTCGAAAAAAAGTAATAAAAAATACTTTTTAAAGACATACTTTTCTTAAACAATTCGTACTAAAAAGCAAAAAATAATTTTGTTTATGCATGACTAAAACGAAAAGCATGTGGTGCGCCAATTCAAGCATTTATAAGGCGACTGTATTTGAGAGTGCAGCCCATGCTTTTCTTTTTAGTCATGCATAAAAAATATTTTTTACTTTTTAGTAGGAATCGTTTAAGAAAAAGATGTGTAAAATTATTATTATTATTTACATAACCGTTGCATCAGCTTTTTCTCTTTGTCTAACATAACCGTTGATTGCTACAGTCTAACTTGCAGGACAAAAGTATATGAAATGAATTAAAGTTTCAAGGAAGAATCGGATGTTAAAAAATATAGAAGTTATGAACTGAAATAATTTAAGGTCTTCAGGCATCTAAGGCTCAGGCTGAGATAGGAGGGCGGAAAGGATACGGGAAGGTGTAGGCCAGGGTTGAAGTTGAAGGTGCCATCCCGGAATTTGGCTGATGTGACTGAGGAAAAACCTGTCAAGATGGTCGGTCGCTGGGATTGAACCCTCTACCTTCCGAATGCTAAGCCAGCGCTCTACCACTGAGCCACGGCCGCTCGATTACAAGTTATGAAATTTTTACTTACTTGAGAAACACAGAAAAATGCTCTCAAAGTGAAATGAGTCATAATTATTATTAGTGTTTTGTGGAATGTAGCAGGTCCTTCAAGCACGATATTAATTGTTACCGAAAGAGGTTATGGGGTATGAATGCCCAAGTATATCCATACCCAGAAGTTAGTTTTGGGGGGTTCCGAGGACTGTCTGGGTGTGTAATTTACGTAAAATGCATATAATTTTGTCAAAAATGATACTAATTTAAAAAAAAAACTTAATGGGTGGGGGGTACGTCCCCGTACGCCCTTGCCCATTGGAGTACTGGACTTACACTGGGGTGCTATTATATACGTGTATCAGAATCTCATAATGAGGAACGGCTTCACAGAACCGTCCTTGCAGCCCTCAAGCTTCATCAGTATTCTTACTTTATGCATAGGGCCTATGTCATAAACTCAAGTCAGCCCCACAACTTTTTTAAATGAAATATTGTAGCCCCCCCTTTTTTTCCTGCCGCCGCCACTGATCATAACTTACGAATTAATATAAAAATAGAAGATGTGACACACAGCGATGACAATTGTAAAAACTGAGTTAGCACTGGAGATTTCGTCTATATTGGATTAGACAAGGAGTGAACGATCGAGCATTGCTTATTCTGGTATTTAACTTCAAACACTGATCGTGTACTCCAGTATCGTTAAATATAGATTTCACTGGACAGCACTGATGTCTTCATCTTACACGAGAAAATCAGTGGTACCTGATACATGCTGAATAAGCTCTCCGTGAAACCTAACTTGCTTGTCTAACATTGTGGGATGCAACTGTAGCCCACTTCGAAAGCAATGTTTGTAAATACAGAAGAATCTCTGTAGTCCGACACATATGGGACTGGGCATTGTCGGAGTATAGAGATCCGTGTCGGACTGGCGAAGTGTCGGAATACAGAGGCTCTACTGTATTCTGTGAGATCAGTTTTTCCTCCCTCCAAGAAAACCGGTAAGTGAGGTACCAGGGAAAACGCCCAAGGGTACAGGGATTCCCTCACTTCCTTCCCTACAAATAAACCCCTGCCTTCAAAGCACATTTAAATACTTTCCATTTATCCAAATCTTTGTCTTTCTCTTACCATAGGACCACGGTGGCTCATTAGGTAAGCCATAGGGAAAGAGACCGTTGGGAAGACTGATACTAGGTTGGGAGGCCAATGTTAGAAGGGATCTTCAAGAAGTAGGTGTTTAGATGAAAGCTGGTTTGAGCGCGCTCAGGATAGCATCCAATGGCAAACGTTTGTTACTGCGGCGATGATCTTGCGAGTTCCGTAAGCCATAGAGTAAGTAAGTATTTTGAAGAGTCAACGTTTTGGCTTCATATACAAAATGAGAGTGTTAGCAGTTGAGAAGCTTAAAATCGAGAAAGTATAAATTTATCGAGAAGTTTCAAGTAAATTGCTAACATTTGGTAGGAATAGATGGAAGTTATTTACGAACAGTGGAATTATTTAAAGCAATATTTTACTTGATACAGCAGAAGAACTAATGGGATATCTTGAAAAGACAAAGAGGTGTTGTTTCCTAATGAGCGGCTTTGTCCCCATTCACACAGCCATCCATCCATACACAAGCTGCAGTAGGCAAATTCCATTGGGAGGCCCTGGTCCATCTAGTCTGTAGACCTGATCTGTTTCCATGCATTTCCATTGTTTGTTGAGTTGAACGAAAGTTTGAAGGGGACAAATTTCGATCGTACGAAGAAGTGCAGGAGAGGGTGCAACAGTGGAGCCGCTCAACGTTACAAAAAATCGTCGACAGAGGCATCTGCCACATAGTAACCCAGACAATTTGAATTTATGGCCTTAGGGATTTATGTCTCACGACAAGATAATGTAGGGAAAAGGATGCGTGAACTAGTCGTGCAAGGCCTAAGTTAAAGGTACTATGCCAGTGTGACTAAGAAGAAACCCTTAAAACACTCATATTGATGGTTGGGGGGCTGTTGCTAAGCCTAGAACCTCCAGAATGCTAAACCAAAGCTCTAAGAAATTGAGCTACGGCCGCTGTCTAGTCTCCGACTGGAAGAAGTATGTTGCCAATGGTGAATACCGAGTTTCATTTGACTGCCCCATTTAAAATGGGTTTGAAAAATGTTTACTAAATTATAAGCCAGTGTGAAAGTAATAATTACAGACAGTTGGAAAAAAAAAGTTTGAATACCGTAGATAATTTCAGTATGTAACTACTATGTTTCCAGTCTACTTTAACGTGTACAAGATAAACTGTTTTGAACTTGCTCGTACTCTGAGACAACCCTGGGGTAAACGACTGTGGCTCTGATCATAATTAGTGAATTAAGAAATGTCTACTCTGAGTTGAAAAAAAAAAGTCTTAGACGTGTCTTCAGCTTCCTATAGAGTGTTCTTAATTACCAATCAGACGTCTTCTGAATTGCTTTTAATCCGTTGGGGGAAGACAGAGAATCAATAAGATTCACAGCAGTCAGGAGGGTTATTCCGACGCCTGTATCGCTTAAATCAGATCAGCAGTCTTGAAACTGGAACGATCTTAAAGGGAGATTGTTTCAAGAATGCGCAAACATTTTTGATGAAGCATTTCAAATTTTACTGCTTACAACGAGTATTATTTCATTCTGATAAAGTTTAAAAGGGACATTCAAGTATTAGGTAAGCACATTTTTAGTAATTTTTTTATCCTCCCGAATATATATTAAATCGTTAACAAATATCACTGAGCGATAAATTAAAAGTCAAAAGTTTTGTAATATACTAGTTACTTAACTTTCTTCATTCAAGTTACAACAAAATCCACCTGAAGCCACCCACCCTTGTGTCCGTTCTTTGATGGAACTCGATGGCGATACTTGAAAAACTCTTGCACGGGAGCTTATAATGTGTTGTTGAAGTTGTAACAGGACCTTCTAGTTTGAAATTGCCGCCATAGACTATATACATATTAGGTCCGTACATCTTATTCGTGTACATATCACTTTGCTATTATTACATTTTCATATGATAAATGTTTTCCTTTTTTTCTAACTGTTATTTTAATAAATATAAATACGGTGCCAATCTTTTATGTTTCAGAAACACAATTTAACTCTATATAGAAAAAAATGCTCACTTCAAATTTCTGCTATGAAAGTAGAGACATCTACCGAGCATCATTCACAAAATTTCATTCCATTGCAACAAGGGAAGAGCCATAATTATCAAAGTCGTGATCGATGGGGCGAGGTCCGAACTATATGCTGGCAGTGGCAGTAGTTCAATTCCCTCAAGGTGTGCGGCAGTAGGCCATCGGCCCGAAGGTCCCGGGTTCGAGTCCCGGAAGGGGCATGGGCGTGGATTTTAATAGGTAAAGGCGAATCGTGATGGGCTGAAGTCCAAAGTTACTAGACTGGCCCATATAAAAATAAAGTTTAAAGTTCAATTTCCTCAAGTTCCTGGAGCGTATTCTGAGTCTTTCGAGCGGTGTGCGGTTTTGCGTTGTCTTGCTGCAGAAGCCATGGCTTTCTGTTAACCAATGCCGGGTATTTTCGCGCATTAAGGCATACACCCGCTCCAACTCCTCGGAGTAAAGTTTTGGATGGATGGGTAGACCACCCGGAACGAGCTTGTGGTTAGATAGACCACCTCATAATTCCATCAGACGCAGAGCTGCTTCTTGTGTTCGAAACGCCCTTGTTTGACCAATGGTTCCGGAAACTGACTCTTGTTTAATCACTGCTTATGGACATTAGGATTACGCAAAGAAAGATCCATAGAGAAGCACACAGCTTTCTGACAAGGCTGATTATACTCTCGTAACAGGTAATGCAGCTAACACCACAGAAAGTTTGTCTAAAAGCGCAAATAATCACCAAGTTATAGCGGCTTTAAAAATATGAAATGCAGGAGAGTAAATAGAAGAGATCGACTTTAAAGTGTGTTTTACGAAAAAGCATCTTTCAGGCACATTCCCCTTCTTTTCCTGTACTATTCAATTGGTTTTAGCCGTGTACTGACCTGGCTCTTGGCTGAATGACCTACAGTTTTGTCTGTTTGTTTCACCTTTTTTCTACTTTTTTTCCTCTTGTTCGTTTGGTTGGTCTCACGTTTAGGGGAAGTTACCCTGGTTCCGGTTTTTGTTGAGATCTAGTAATCAGTTTTGTGTAACCGGGCTTCCTTTTAAGTTTCCAGTTCATGTGGTCTTCATTATATCATTGTTTTGGCCCTTAAACGACCCATTTCTTTCTTATCTTTAATTACATTCTTTTCTCTTTTGTTTAGCTTATTTTTATTGTGAATTGAATTATCAGTTTCCCATATGTGCTCACAGGTTGATATTCAGCATAGACAACTCAGGTCAAGTGCAAATACAGTGTGTCCCTAAAATAATGTCTCAAACTTCGGGAGGTAATTCTTCACATCAAAACAAGAAAACAAAAAGTTTCTTTGAAGACATTTCGAGATATAACTAGTTTCGGAGCTACAGACGCTCAAAATGACGGCGGCATCATTACAAATTACGTCATATCTCACATTTCAACAAGTAATGGCGTAAACATTGTCGGCTTAGCATATCACAATCAAAGTAGCACCTAATACACCTATTTAATCTGTGAGTATGATTGGCGAATGCAGCTTCAAGGGGATTTCTATACTTACCCTATTAAGCCATTCAGTTCCCTGACAATAGGATTTTTATATTGGGAAACATGTCTACATGGCACTCCCTCAATCATAGCATTGCTTATATGAATGTATCGGGTACTACTACGATTGTAATTTGCTAAGCAGACACCACATACGTCATTGTGCCGAGCCATGACGTCACTTGTGATGATGACACCGTAACTTAGGCAGCAGGCGGCAGTAACTATTTGCAGGGTTCATTACGACGTACAAGCTCCTAGTAAGGATGGACTAAACTGCTATTTCTAAATAACTGTTACAACAGTAACAGTGATATAAAAATATCAGTTTAAAATATTTGTTTAGAACTGGATTCTAAGGATTCGCAACTGTTCAGAGACAGTATAAAAGCACCATTTTAGGTTAACTTGCGAACCTGTATCCAGTTATGATTGATTGAATTATTATTAACGCCTTAAACGAGCTGGTCTTAAACTTCTATGCATGGACGGAACCTACAGTTTTTGGTAAAGTGGACTACGAAACACTCCATTCAACTGACCCAGGCGGGAATTGAACCCGTGACCACGCATACAGAAAACAAGCGCGCTAATCTCTCGGCCAACTGTAACCAGTTACGTGTGAAGGATTAAATGTTATGCAAATATATTACAGAAAGTATACCCTAATACACATGCATGAGTAATGCATTACCCTTTCGACAGGAATGGTAGCTGTAGCACTGAAGAGCACACAAGTCTAAACCTTGATAGCTGGACAGCGCTTGTGGCAGGGAAGATGCGGAATATTTAAGTTCTTAGGGAACAGAAATTGGTTGACACTCACTTCCAGTGTGGGCGACGGTGGCGATGAACACGGTTACTTGAGCGTACACGTGGCACTTTGATCAAACAGGGCTATCACTACTGTAGGAATCCCCACGAAAGAGATGGTACACTACAGTAGGAAACACAAGTTGGGAACGCACAAGAGCGACCATACTGCATCTCATATAGCGAAAATTCAGACTGTGTAGGAAGCGTCGCACAGGCCGGTTCAAAAAAAAAGTTGGCCAAAAGTAAAAAAAAAAAAAAAAAAGTAACTAGGGATTTTTTTCATGTTGAGTTGGTAACAGTACATCTTTAATGGTCAGAAATTACTTATGGAAGTGTTTATTTCCTTTTACCTGTCCCAAAATAGGAGTCACAAAACTATCTTTGTTCGATTGGCATCGATTGTGTTACTGAGGCATAAAACGACCCACGTGTTGAAAGTTGTACAAAAACTTTAGATTGAAGCAGATCATATAAAATGGAAGCAACATCTGAAAGTACGTAGAATATAAAAAAGTTACGAAATAATAATTTATCAAATATAAATTATTAGTGAAACTATAATTTTTA
>JAGDQP010031585.1:2026-21851 GCA_022664845.1 Lepisma saccharinum
CTTCACTGACGAGGCGACCTTCTCTAGGGATGGTGTGTTTAACTGTCATAATAGCCACATGTGGGCAGTCGAAAATCCTCATGGTGTTCGAGAGCGCGCATTTCAGGAACGATTCAGTGTTAACATATGGGCAGGCATCATAAATGGACGATTAATTGGACCATATCTTCTCCCAGCACGTCTCACCGGTGCCAACTACTTAATCTTTCTACAGGAGATACTGCCGGAGTTACTGCAAGACATTCCTCTCGGAATCCGACAACACATGTGGTTTGGTTTCAACACGACGGTGCGCCTCCCCACTTCACACGGGCTGTCCTAGATCATTTAAACATTTCCTTTGGACAACAATGGATTGGCCATGGTGGTCCAAGAGCATGGCCACCACGCTCGCCTGACCTGACGCCACTGGATTTCTTTCTGTGGGGTCACATGAAGACGTTGGTGCATGAGACCCCGGTAGAGTCGGAGGAAGATCTCGTGGCACGCATTGCAGCTGCGGCTGAGGAAATCCGAGATATGCCAGCCGTTTACGATCGCGTCTATGTGAATATACGTCGTCGGTGCGAGGCATGCATCGCTGTTCGTGGGCGTTCCTTCCAGCAGCTCTTGTAGTACATGTCGCTTCATGCAATGGACTCCCCACATGCGTCAGTTGGATTGTAACAATGAGTACTCTTCGGTTCGAATTTGGTAAGTGGTACGTACTGACCTAGTGACCAGTGTTTCCTTTGTGAGTGTTCAGAGTGTCTTGTATTCCATACATACTTGTTTTGTGCCTTTGTCGCACGGACCCTTAATGTCCGCCGCAGGTTCTCGCAGTGGTGGTTGCTTGTGCAAAGAGGACACGATTGCGTGATACTGTTCGTTTCCCAATTCTGTTGTCCTTTCTATTCGAATGTGTCCTGATCTGCATACTATTTTGTTAGTTCATAGCTTCAGCATACGTTTCTAGGACTCACGAACACACGGTGAAGAGTCCTTCAGACCACCTTACTTCCCTTCACCTATCACTGCAGTTTTGTGGTAGTGCAAACATTGAAATAACGTATGTCATTTCCACTGTAGGGTGCTGAAGGTAACAGGACAATCTACGAGTTGTACACGACAGGTTAGACGACAAAGTAATACAGACAGTAGAACATACTATTTTGTGGGTTCAGTAACAACGTGTTACCAAAATGACTCCGTACGTGCGTGTGGTAATACAAATCGAGAGTGCAACGTTGTATGAATTGATAACACATTAATCTACCCTTCAATACACGAATCTTTCTGGTATGGTTGAAACTAATTTACTGGTAGTTATGCAACCACTCATCGCAACCCCACAATTCTCCATATCTTTGATTCTGTTTGCACTATCGAAGTGGTACAGACGAATTCTACTTTAATATTACATACTCTTTCCTTTCCAGCTCATTTTCACCGATCTTTATTTGCAAACATAAGCGGGAATCCCTCACTTCCTTTGGGGAATCCCTTGCGCAATTGTTCTGGAGTTTTGATTTTGATATTTTTGGATACAACGTATATGACTTCCTTCATGAAATTCCACGCCGCCTGTGTCACGGTCATTCGTCTTTGTGCTATAGCGTCTCAAAGTTCCGTGCCGCCAAATTTCCCACGTCCATAACTCGTAAAGGACACCGCTTTGCGATTTGTGTCCATATAGTTTTTTGTTTGTTTCGATGTCTACTTTCAACTCCCAAACGCTGTCATAGGAATTACGGAACACCCTGTATATATATATACAGTATATATATTTCTACCTGGTGTTAAAATATGGAAAATACCATGCGTAGATTAAATACCAAATGAACGAATACTATAAGTGAAGAATATCAATATGTTTATATTTTTATATATGTTTATATTTTTGAACGTCAGGAAACTTCCCTCTACTACGCGAAATTTCACTCTCCGAGGGAAATCACTGGGAATTTGGGAAATATTCTCTAAAGACATGCGACAATCTTTTTGTCTATAGCACTCTTGTCTGCTCCGCTCCATGGGCAGAAACATCCACAAGCTGGGCAGGACTCGGAGAAATCCTATAGTTCAATGACTTTTCCCAGATTTAAAGAAAATTCTTTTACTTTATCAGGTTTTCCCAGTCTTCCAGACCGTTGGACACCCTGCGACATGAACACTCTTATGCTAATTGTACTATAGCTTCTTTCAAAGGTTTGTCTACTTTCAAACGACTTGAGGTAAGTCTGAACATGCCCAGGCATATGATACTGCCCGAATCATCATACGTACGTTATTATCGGAATACTATGAAGAAAATAAAGGCCATTAAGAAGAATAGAGTTTGAGACAATGGAATTATTTAATTAATGATAACTCCTTATTTACTTGGTTACCGCAGAGAGACACGATTTTTTTGTCAATCAATTAATGAATTTATTAGGAAAAAGTATTATATTATAAACAATACCTTAATCCACCAATAGCAAAACCCGGCACCTGCCTTTGGATAAGTTGATTGGCACTCTCCGTTCGTAATTTAGAATTTAACCCTCCTTGGACAATGGGAAATAGATTCTGCTTTTCAGGATATTTATGAGCTTTTAAGCATCGGTCTAGCCATCTCGTAGTCCTGAGAGAAACAAAATGTAACAATATTAAATGGAACAAGGTGAGCACCGTCTATTTTGCAAATCATTTGGTAAACATTTATTTCAAAATAAATATATATCTTTGGACAAGAAAAACGATCAATAAATTTAAACAGAAATATCTTACTTCGAAACAGACATTATGCGCAAGAAGCTAAACTATATTTAATACTCGAATTTACGTTCTGTTAGGAACATACTAGAACTGAATTGAATTTTATTTATGGCCTTTAGTCATCTAAGGCTCAAGCCGAGATAGGGGAGGGGGAAAGGATTCGGGAAGGTGTCGACCAGGGCCTACGCATTTGCCTGGTGTGACTGAGGAAATGCCCTGGAAAAACCTGTCAGGATGGTGTCGGCCGCTGGGATCGAAAACACGACCTCCCGAATGCTACACCAACGCTCTATCACTGAACTACGGTGGCTCAGTTTAGAAATATACTATTGTAATAGATGTAGGCACTTCCTTTTACATTTTCGTATCTTTATTTTGTATTCTGTCCTATTTTATATTTATTTACATACATATTACGTTCAACTAACTTGAAAAAACCTTACGTATGTGGAGAAAGCGTTGTTACTGTTATTCACAGTCGACACTTCAAGAAGGTACGTAAGTTCGATTTAAAATACGAACATCCAAAGACTGTTAGTTTTTTTATCTCGTTTGCTAGGACACATCCCAGTTATCTCGATTTTTTTAATAGTAATTTTTCGAAGTTCCTTGCACACAATGACTACCCAAAATTGATCCTTACCAACAGATACACTCTGAGAAGTATGAATAAAACACAATATGCTCCTATTTCAAGCCTCCAATTTACCGACGCGAGCTTTCTACGTTCGTGGTGCTGGTTTAATAACAATAGGTTCAGTTTTTAGAAGCTGACAACCTTATTTAGGGCCTTAATCACAATTCAAATCACATCTCATTTCAAGTACGGAACTAAAATTACAGATATTACTAATCAAGATAGGTTAGGAATTTCAGCTACGTCAGCGAATCTATTTATCAACGGAAGCCTAATGTCTATGATTCGTATCCCTCAAGACATTCTATCTTCAATAATTTGAACTAAACATAATCGTCAGAACATAATGTATGATACACGAATACCAAATAAACACTGATATACTGAGCACGAACTTACAAGAAGTTATTCAAACACACAGACAATCGTATAACAATGAAAAAAGTTAGCGCTGCGATTCTACTAACAACCACGAAGGTTCCGGGCTCATAGGTATATATATTATTATTTATAAACTAGGTTAGCAACACTGAGAATTCGGGTGCTTGGGGATGTAGACAAGCACAGTATTTTTATATTGTGTCAGTATTTTTATGGATGCTATGTTTGATGCGGATACCTCCAACGTTATCGAACTAATACTGTGAGACGTGGGGCACAAACATTATTTTTCTATTGTGTCGAATACTGTTTATGTCAATTTTGGTGTAGGCAGGGTTAACGGAATGTAAGCTATTTGAACAACTGGATTATTAAAAATGGGTTTCCAACATTGACCCACTGGAAGAATCGAGATGGTTCCGCGACTCTAAGCTTTTTTTACAGCTTTGCTATCAAGGGACCTGAAACGCCCTCATTTGAACGCAAGTACACTATCTACGTTCAAACTGAAGTTACAATTAAGATAATAATTTGACAATTAATCAACCTACTGGAAAACGTGAAAATAAATCATGCAAGGCACTAACGAATACTTGAATTATGTGTTAATTTACAATTACGTATTTTACCTGTGCATTGCTTCTTCTACACGTGGTCCGGTCAATGTTGAACTCACTACATCGTCCAGCTGCATGATTATATCAGCTCCAATTGCATTTTGAATTTCAATAGATCCTTCTGGAGAAAGCATGCACGGAGAACCTGTGAATAAAATTAATTTTATAAAGTACATATAGAAGAAGACCGAATAGGCAATAGGTAAAATAGGTGACATTTGAAGAGGAAAGGAATTGTACTTACGTAATATCTTGAAGATCACAGACATAATTACATACTTAAGAATATACATTATAAAGTCACTTAAAATTTTCGGCATCACCCATCCTCAATTGTAGAGAAGAAAAAAAATTCACTGAACACACGTGTTCAATTGGAGGAGATAGAAAAACAACATGGAGGACTCCACATCAAAAACAATTGACGACGTTCTGCGCGTACAGAAATACTGATGAGAAACGGGTTTTGGAAATGATGTTTTGTGTTGAAAATTGAACTGGGTATAATAATAATAATAATAATACTTCCATTCCTCCAGTACCCTCCACGGAACTTCATTTTAACCTGGAACGTTTCCGCTCTTCATCAGCGAAGGATCCACTAGCCGTTTTTATTAGTCGAACGATACATCTCGGCGATAATTTCTGCAAGTACCAATAGCGAATTCCTTCAACAAATTCCCGACCAACCTAATCAAACCCGCTCCCAGCACTAAGCCCTTGTAGCGCTTCGTGAAAAGCAAGACTTAATGATTCTTCTTGCCGACAAGGGATCTACCACAGTGGTGCCGGCTAAAACTGACTACCTCTAGGAGACTGACCGACAACTGTCTGATTCCAGCACCTACAAACTGACCATTACAGTTGGAAACCTACACACACCAACAAAAACTCTCCGAATTTATCACTATTAACGGTTCTCGTCTGGGCATTTCCGAAATTTCCATAAAATACCTAAGCCAAGCACTCCTACTTTTTACCTATTATCAGAGATTCACAAACCCGGTAACCCTGGCAGACCCACTGTGGCCAGCTATGATTTCCCTACTGAACGTATTTCCACTTTCGTTGACTCCTTCTTACAACCACATGTTCAAGCGCTGCCTCCTTACACATATGCGAAACCTACCACTTCCTTGAAATAATCCGTAAATTACCGCGTCTCCCTTCCGAGATACTGCTTGTTACTTCTTTGTACACCTTTCTCATGTCCACGGAATCTTTTCTCAACCAGAGGCCTAAACCTCACATCCCAACAACAGCTTTCCTTCTAAACCTAGCCAACCTAGTTCTCACCCGTAACAACTTCACTTTCGAAAACGAACATTACCCTCAAATCCGATGCACAGCCATGGGTACAAGAATGGCCCCTTCCTACGCCAAACTGTTCATGGGCAAGCTTGAATACGACTTCCTACAAATCCAACCGTTGACTCATCTACTTTGGATTTCATTTTTTGGACGACGTATTAATGTTGTGGTCTCATGGTGAATCCAGCCTGAACACGTTTCTATCAGGTTATCCCATAAGTAATGTCGTATGTTCAATGATCGCTGTAATGATGCCATCTGACGAGCGAAAAGTAAAGTAGTTTGTGTTTGATCATGGCCCTGTCGGAGGACAACATACGGCATGTCATGCTGAATGAATTTCACCAAACATCCAGCTACCAGCTAGGGCAGCGGCACGAAAAATGAATGTCGTATATGGTTAGGGTGTTGTGGATAAGCGAAAGTGCCAGAGGTGGTTCCAAAGGTTTCGGTCTGAGGACACCAACCTCACCGATAAGCCACGAGAAGGGAGACCTTTGCAGCTGGACAACGAAGCGCTGCGAACAGCGACGGTGGCAAATACAATGCAAATTGTTGAAGAACTGGCCAGCGAACTCCATGTCACCCATTCGGCCGTTCGTTGTCATCTGAAGGAACTTGGGTACGTGTCGAAACTTGGAAAATGGGTACCCCATGCGCTAACGCCTCAACAGCAGCATCGGATTGACAACTGCAGTTTCCTGCTCACCCTTCACAGACGTGAGCCATTTCTGTACAGAATGGTGACAGGGGATGAAAAGTGAGTCCTCTACCATAACATTACGCGCAAGCGACAGTGGGTACCTAAAGGGGGGAGGAGGCGCAGAAACTGTACCAAAACAGAATTTCCACCCCGTTGAACGCCTAGACTGCATTGTTGAAGAAACGTCCTGCTCTGGTTAATCACAAGGGTGTGCTCATCCACGGTGGTAACGCGCGCCCACACATGGCAAGAAGGACCTGTGCTAAGATCGAGGAATGTGGCTGGGAGAAACTCCCCGACCCGGTGTTTTTACCAGATCTTGAAGCAACAGACTACTGTCTTTTTCGCAGTCTGCAAAATTAGCTTTTCGGGAAAACATGCAAAATGAGGATGACGTGCGATGAACAGTGACCCAGTTCTTTGCATCCAAAGCCAGTGAATTCTTGGAGCGGGGGATTCAACAACTGGTTGATAGGTGACAAAGTGTTGTGGAATCCGATCGAGACTATTTTTCTAACTAACGATAGTGTTCCAGGTAAGTTATCGTTCTTTTCCTCACAGTGCAAAAATACGATATTATTTATGGGATAAGCTGATAGAACAGCTGAATTAGTTCCGTGTTGTCCAGTTCATTTGGTCCATCTCAAAGATTGAAGTCACATTCCTTGATGTAGACATCACTTTGGTAAACAACACCCTTACCACTTCCGTTCATATAAAACCAACTAACTGCATCCAATACTTCTATTATTCAAGTTCCCATCCTTACCAACCAAAGTAGTTATTCGCTTCTCCTTTGCCCTCAAAAGACAACGCTTGAATTCCACTACCTCCGCAACTGAAACCTACAACCAACGCCTCCAGGAAGCTTTAGTCAACCGAGGATACTCACTTAACCTCGTAACCACACACACTCAACCTACTCACATAATCCCAAAACCAACCCGAATCCTCCGGCCTTAATCACACAATTTCGTCCTAAACTAACCATTATCAAATAAATTCTGCATTTTCATTTCCATATACTAAAATCTGACCCCCTATCACATCTGTCTTTCCCACCAAGCCGAGATTAGTTTTTCAGCATCTTCAAAAACGAGCGACTAGCAAACTACATCATTTAGTTTTTTTCTGGAGATCTTTGTCCCAAATAACCAACTATTTCAAAATCGGAAACATATTTTACGACGTAGAAAGGTAAACTGAAATTGGATTGTGTCAATTAAGTTTATGAGCCTATTTTTCTGTTAAAGAAAAGTTTTGGAGTTAATCCATTCTTTTTTATTTTTGCAATAACTGCTATAGTGGTGCAGCTGATTTATATTAATTCGGAATAGATTTTGAAGGTCGATTGCACAACCTAACCATCTTTTATAAAGTTCCTTTTTGAGGTTTGTCTTGGATAATTCTTTGTAACACCTGTTTTATTTTCTAAAGGTCGAATTTGTATTCCAGATATATAGTGCACCAGCATTCGCACTTCCGTTTGTGCAAATATATAAATATACAGAACAACTTCAACAGAATGCCAGAAACACACTTGATGAAGTATCCTTTTGGATGAAGAACAATAATTTGTTTATTAGTACCGGAAAAACCGTTTGCTACCAATTTTAATAACAAATGCAGTAAGCCTAGATATCCTATCTCGTATTTAAACACTAATAACATTAAGTATACAACAAATTGCTCATTTTTTTGGTCTCATCATAGATCATAACATTGCGTGGGAATTTCACATTGATCTGTCATTAATAAGCTGAATAGAGTATGTTATGCACTAAAAACTATTAGAAAAAAGGCGAATTAAAAAACTGCTATAGCTTTGTACCACTTTGTTTTAACTCTATATTACAACATGGTATTATATTCTGGGGAAATTCGAGTCAGAGACTTGTGGATAAGTGCCATTCGAGTCAGAGACTTGTGCCATAAGAATACTTTGTGAAAAGAAACCAAGATATTCATGTAGACATCTTTTCAAGGAAGTTAAGATACTACCACGCGAGAGTTTATGTCTATATCGTTTATTTCTACATTTAAGAGAACATTCATCAAGTTTCATAACAAACAAGGATGTACATTGTCATGATACGAGGAATAAGAATATTCACTTGTACAATCAGAGGTCAGTTATGTATCACAAAAGTATAAACTATGGAGGTGTTAAGTTGTACAATATGTTACCTGTTGATATAAAATATGTAAAAAGTATGAAAAAGTATAAAACAAAACTAAAATAGTTTTATTAGATTATTCTTTTTATACGATTGAGGAGTACAGAAATCAAATGTTAATATAATTTTGTTTGTACATATGGCGCATGTATACTTACTCGAGGGTACATCTCAGATATGTAAACTTTTACAAAAAAGAAATAAACTCGGAACATTTTTCCTAGTTTAAGGGTAATCCTAAAGTTATTAATGTAATAAAGTAGTCCTACGGTAATTTCCGTAAAGGTACCAAAATTTTTTCAAATATTCATCAAAAGTTTTTCGGAAACAGCATAGATCCTAACCGTGATAAGTTTTTATATGAATCAAGGTATTCATCATACCAATAAAAATCGCTATAGCAGTATACAATTCGTGTGGTAAGGACAAAGCTGAAATTGCCTATTTCTAAAATGAATTAGAATTAAGTTTTGGACAATTGTATTTGAAAATATGTGAACAGAAAGCTAACGGTGATGATCACTCCCGCCGTCTTGGTATGCACTTTCCATTTACTCACATGGGAAATGTTTTACTCATCTTATGTCTCTCAGAAGTGGAATTTTTAACTTCCCTTTTCGTCTAGTTCTTCATCATGTTTATTTTGACTCATGAAGTTTCATAGAAATGTAATATTTCGTAGACGGACAATTTATTTTGCCATTCACATAGTATATTTTACATAATTACGGTACTATTGGTAATACACTATGTTAATATACTTGAAGGAACTTCAGATTTTTAAAACTTGATAAGTGTAAATATGGTAACGAAGACAAATTACGTGAAAGGAGAACTTAAAAATCCCACTTCTGAAAAGCTTAAGACGATTAAAACAATTCCCATACAAACCAATGGAACGTTAGTAGGGTGATCAACACAGTTAAATTTAGAGAAATAATTCATGCCATTGAACCCAGTATGCATATTCAACAGTAAGTAGATTCTTTGGCGCAATTACTATCTTATTCAACGCTCGTAAATCCAAAACTGGTCGACCACTTCCATCTTGATTTCTACAACGCTAAGTATGTTGGATTATTCACTACTCCAATAATTTCCCATTCTAACTACTTTTGTAATTCCTTCTGAACTTCTTGATGTTTGGATAAGGTTTTCATATTTTGTTTCGCATTAATGCCTTTATTTTCGCTTAATTGTTGTCATAAATATATTATTTTTATTAAGGTCTGGGCATTTGTTGAAAACATTTTTTTTTATATTTTAATATGTTGAATAGTTTCCCTATATATATATATATATATATATATATATATATATAGTGTTCAAATTTTTTAAAGCATGTATTGTTTGTTTAATTTCATCTTATGCTGCTTCTGTTTTCTCCATATTATTATTTCTATATTGGCCACTTTCCTTAAATATACTATCGAGCAAATATCCGAACTGTTTCACTGTTCGATTAATCTGTTCACATTTTGTGTTTATTGACGGAATATATTTCATATTCCATTTTCTATTCTTTCCAATTTTGGTTATTGATCTGTTACTTTGATTATTATTAGTATTATTATCCATAAAATTGTTTTCTGCATTCTTCCTGGGCAAATGTTATATTTATAGAATGATTATCAGATTCACACTTGGATGTATACTAGTACTTGGAATTATATCTTTAAACGGTATCCGTATTTCTATTATCTTTTCTGTATTTCGTAAGTCCTTCTTCTACAATTTGAATTATCTGTTACTCTTCTATTTTTTGTTATTCCAAGCTTTCGTATTGAGTATTTCCATTTCCAGTGTTATCAAAAGGATAATTTCGGTTTCTACATTTTTGGAAACTCTGATCTGTTTTATTCCGATTTTCTGTTTTATAACGAAATTAATTCAGTCGAGGAAATTTAACAGAAGATCAAGTGACATATATAGAACATTTCGTTTTCAATCTGTAATTTGATTGTCAATATTTTGCGATCAATCTTAATGCTTATAATTCACAACTGTCTCCGTCATACCAATTTATCCGAGTATTTAAAAGTTCCATATTCGATTTTGCACTATTCTCCTAGCTGCAGTAGTACTAAAGAAATTCAAGACAAAAGTTTCGGAAAGTACACATGTACTAAAGTCGGGGGGGGGGGGGGGGGCGCGCGCGGGCAATCTGATAGATCTAGCTTATTTATTTGAGATATCCATAGACATTTTGATGTATGAAGAACTCCTTAGCATTTATTTAGATACAAATCAAACCTCTATGGACTATTCACACAGTATTTAGGGTACACACAACGTTCCGGTAGTTGATTTTTGTTCCTGAGAAGACAAATTGTTCATGTTCTGTAATGTCTTCTATATGATTGACTAGTTTTGTAGGTTTTCTCATGTCTCCGTAATGGATAAAATAATTATATTAGTTTCTATAACTGGCACCTTAGGTTCACTACACTGTTGGTATTCTAGACATGACATTTCTCCCATATTGAATTCCGATGTTTGGAATGAGTTCCAACAACGATAGAATCAACCTGGACAGATAATCCTTCAAGTCGATCTTTCTGGTCTGAAATACCAACATTTGTTTCTTCTACCCCTGTGGCTAATACTACATATTTTTCTGAAGTGATTTTGTAATCTTCAAAGGTTTACATTAACTCTTTTTCGTAGCTTTCCATAAGATTCCATAGTAGTTTTAGATATATGTACCTTGTAGTAATCTGAGTAATACTTTCTGTCATTTGTTTCTGAAGTAACTGGTTCTCCTCTCTTATTTGTCTGTAAAACAACCAATTTTCCTCCTTTAGCTTGAAGTGAAATATCTTAAGTTGCTTTGCCCTTTGAGAATTCATAGTTTTACTTCGATTTCCCAGATCCTGATGAAACTTCTGAATGTTATAAGCTATTTGATTTTTAACTGTTTGAACATACTTTTGTAGGGTTAATATATCTTTCAAAATTGTTTTTATCTTCTTTCATTTCGCGTATAATGTCCTTTTCAATTATTATTTTCTTTCCTTTGTTTTTGTAATTGCTCACTGCTTTCTTTTGTGTATTTTTTTTTCAATTGTTCGTTCCTTCGTTTTATTACTTTCAAGAATGTTACCAATGGATTCCGTTCAGCTTAGTTTCTTTTTCTATAACTTTCTCTGTGACGTTAGTAGCTGGTTCGTAGCCCCTGCTTACTACAATATTACTTTCTGTACTCCTATTCATGATTTTTAGTATTCTACGTTTCCTCTTCTTTTTTGCTACAAGTTCTCTTGTTTTAAAGATTTTATGCTGACCGTTACAATAGTAATGATTTGATGGGAGGTTCGACTAGTTTCTTAGGGTTATTCTTCTTATTTAATATTGCTTTTCGTTTGAAGGAGGGACGCCATGGCCAAAAATGCAGACCTCATTTGTGCCCCTAGTTCCTCCACTCGAAAGAGTTGGGCGTGGAACAGAAGTGAGTTTGACTACATCCAGCAGGCAACAAATGTTGTATCTTTGCAAATACTTTCATAAATAAAATTAACTGCAGAAAGAGTATACTTGTTTATAGGGTCTACGGCCGAAGAGTACCTAACTACTCATTATCTTGATATTTCTGGAAACTTCCTTAACTTCTAACATAGCGTAACCTTCAGGTTGCTTACAATACAGAATGGAACAAAACTGATTAAATTACGTAATTAAAAAAATAAATAAAATAGAGCGTAAAGTAACTTTTTCATCACTGTTCTTATTTACACCCTCCATTCCAAAAGAAACCGAACTTTTGAAAACAAATAGTACCACTAGTGCAATCTGTTGTAATATTTTACCGGTAGATGGCGTAGTCCCTCATTGACAACTGGTATAAATGTCATGACATTTGGATGCACGGCAACAAAGTTATTGCGTTTCAACTGTCAGTGTGTTGTGTACATCGGTCGGAAAATGAGTTTCAAACAACGAGCTACAATTGAGTTTTGTGTTAAACTGGGTAAACCTTTTACTGAAACGCACCAAATGCAACAAAATGCATATGGTGATGAGTGTCTATCCCGTACGCAAGTTTACGAGTGGTTCAGGCGATTCAAATCGGGTAGAGAGACGCTGGATGATGACGAAAGATCAGG
This sequence comes from Lepisma saccharinum, assembly GCA_022664845.1. Taxonomy (NCBI): domain Eukaryota; kingdom Metazoa; phylum Arthropoda; class Insecta; order Zygentoma; family Lepismatidae; genus Lepisma; species Lepisma saccharinum. The sequence goes on from JAGDQP010031585.1 coordinate 14,695, forward strand.
CCGTCCCAGAACCGGATTATCGGAAGAAAACATCGAAAAAGTGCGTGAATTCATCAAACATAACAAAAAAGCGTCGGTGAAAGTTATTGAAATGGAATTAGGCATTCCTCAAACAACCGCATACCGCATTTTGACCGAAGTTTTGGGCCTTAAGAAGGTTAATTCGCGGTTTGTACCACACAGACTCACCGAAGACCAAAAAGTTGATCGAATTGCGCATTGCAAAGACATTGTTAAAAGTGCTCGGCAGGATCGAAACTTCTTGAAATCGATTGTAACTGGTGACGAGACGTGGTGTTTTGACTATGAGCCCGAAACAAAGCGGCAAAGTGCTGAATGGAGAGCGCCGGATGAAGGACCACCCAAAAAAAGTCGCTTGGTGAAGTCAAAAGTTAAGGTGATGCTGATTTGTTTTTACGATTCAAAAGGAATTATCCACAAAGAATTTGTTCAGCCCGGCCAGACAGTCACTGGAGAGTTTTACTTGGGCGTCATGAAGCGTTTGCTGGCAAGAATTCGTCGTATTCGGCCCGAATATCGAGAAATCGGCAGTTGGACTCTTTTGGACGATAATGCACCATCACATCGTTCGCGACTTGTAACTGAATTTTTGGTCAAAAATCACATTTTTCGTTTGCATCATCCGCCCTATTCACCAGATCTCGCTCCGTGCGATTTCTATCTGTTCCCGAAACTGCATTTGGCGATGAAAGGAAAGTGGCACGCATCGATTGAAGCCATTGAGAAGGCGACGACCGCCGTCCTAAAGACCATTCCAATAAAGGACATGGAGAAGTCGTTTGACAACTTGTTGGAGCGTGCAAATATGTGTATCGATGCAGAAGGGGAATACATTGATTAATAAAAATGATTTGTTCCAAAATGTACATTGTTTTTTTGTTTTTTTAAAACGTTCGGTTTCTTTTGGAATGGAGGGTGTACGTAGTCATATTTCATAAATGTTAAAACTAAGTTTCTATATAGGTTTTTGTATTTACTGTTACGTTACTATATTTTTGTTAGACAACTATTTATTCTTGATTGATTGCACTATTTACACTGTCATCTCCACTTACAATCATATTTTACATTGCACATAATAAATATACTAATTAATCATCATTCATCCATCATCAATCACCGAATCATCATTCAATCATAGTCTAATCATCACCGTTATCAATGTATCCTGTCAACGTTATTTCACCTCTGAGGTGAACGAATAACACAAGGCTCAGGATATGATTTTAAATTGCACCTTAAACATTAGGTTTTATTTCTAGAGATACGTAATAAATCCACATAATCAAAACGATATATACCATCATACGGTGACTGGAACTTCACTCCCTCCTCCGCAATTTCCGCTAATTTCAACAACGATACCATCTGGAAGCCACCTGAATCCGTCAGTAAACCTCGTTTCCAATTCATAAATTTGTGAAGTCCTCCGGCTTGTTCAATTAATTTAGGGCCCTGCAATATTTATTTCTTACTTAGTGAAAAAGAAATTTTCACTTAGCGAAACATACATAAAATATAACAATTTCAATCAAATGCAAATGAACTTGCCAAAAATAGAATTTACCTGTAAATACATAGAGAAAATTAAAGAAAGAACAAATTCGGATTCTATGAAAACAACTATCAGATTATCTCGTGTTGGCCAATCCGTCCCTTTGCTTAGTGTACTCGGCCAGCAACACATAACACTATACAAGCTTGAAAATGACAACTAACTAAATTGATATTGAGTACAATCCTAAGTATCAAAAAAGGTAATGAATTTAACGTACAACAGGCATGTTTCGAAGCTTAAAACACCATTGTCTCGTTTCGTTTTCATTACACCAGGACCATTAAGTTTAAATTGTTAAAAATGCATTAAAAAATATATTTTTTTTCTTTTGTATCAACTATTAGTCTCATGTACTCAGAAGTGAAAATGTACTGTATACGATTTTTCTTGACAGTTTTCCTTAGAAGCGTAGGTTTACTGTATACAATTTTTATTATTAAATTTCGCTCTCTTCTTGGAAGTCTTTTCTGGGAATAGATTGGAGTTAGATAAAATAGAGGTAAAGAGTACACATTTGCAGACACTGTTTTTCGCACGAGTAATTTCGTTACTGTAAATTGTTAAAGTATCATGTTACTTTCCTTGAAGATCACTGAATCTTTGTGAATCTCTAAGCTGTTCGTTTCTGCTATGCCAGATAAGAACTGTCTATATTTTGTCGTCTTAAAATGGACATTCTGTTTGGTTTTGTAGTTGGATGATCAATTGTGGTTTAAAAATTATATACTGTTCTTGAAGCTAGGCATTCCATTGCATGGAAGTAGCGGTAAGAGTAAGCTAAGTAAATTAGCTTTGATTATTACATAATTTTCTAGCGCTGTGGAGGTGGGAGGAGATGGATTGTAACTGAAAGCACACAGTTACAGCCCAACAATTCAGAATCGCTTGTTCTGCTTATAACAAAATGTATTACATAGTTGTAGTGTAGTGTAATGATACAATATCAGATTTAGGGTTCTCGGAGTACATTTGTTTTAGAGAGAAAAATGCAATACATTTTCACAATAATTTCATTATAATCTCGTATAAAGACACTTACAAATTCTTTCTATTATAAGTTTCTCCCTTTATACGGTTTCCTTTATTTCTCCTTTAACAGCTGTTAATTATTATGGTTTCTCCTTGACAGTTACTCTTAACACATATGCTTTCATTTGTTTACGTTTGCTTCTTATAAGTATGCAACACACTGTACTTTGTCCTACAGGTGATAATAAAAAATGCCGCCTACCCTAATATGGGGGTACAACAATATCTTTTGTGCACTGGTGTTTCTACTGGTCGTTGTCACCTTATATTAATGCGGAGCCTAGATGCTTACGTCGCAGTGGGGTCGCTTTCATTATCTATTGTCTTTCATTGGTCTTCTGCATTCTGTTTGTTTAACTGTTATTTCTCTTTCACTATCTCTTTGTGTTTGGGTAAAGGTTACACTGTTTACTTTTTCCGAGAAGGGGGACAAATTTGGGCTTTGGTTTCTTAAAACAGAAGTATTCAGAGTTTGAAAGATAATATTATCTAAGTGAAGCAATGTAAGCCACCTTGTCAAAAACTCCATGTGAACTTTGGGTGATTCATAACAATTTAAGTATTTACTGCCCACGATACTTTGCAGGGTTTATCTACTATCATCAATATCTTCCTCCGATCGATGTTTTCAATAGGGTATGCCTCAACTCAACTGTCTGTGACGGAATAATCTAAATGCAATCTCTGTGAGAGGTAGAATACAATTACAAATGTTGAAACCAACTCACGCAAATTACAGTTTTTAATCTTCAAATAGGGAACGTCGACTTTCAGTGTATCCTATCGATTAACGAATGCGTTAGTATCATGAACGCAAGAACAGTGGACCTCCTCAATACATAATAGAATGCCTCTACCATTTTCAACAACTTGCGATTTGGGGATTTTTATTCTGAACCACTTTAATGCTATAAAGCAAATTATGATTTCATACAGAGACACTCTTGTTAATTTTTGACTAACTTGTGGCAGAAAAATTACCGGTATTGAGTTTTAGCACTGAAAAATATCGTATGATTTTTATGGACATGCATTTTAAAGATGTTTTTGAAACAGAATATGTGAAACAAAACCTTCTTCATAAAACACTTGAATACAATGTGTTTTGAACATTACAATGTTACCAAGTGAGATGAAGATAAATGATTTTAACGTTCTATAAATCAAAACCATTATACTTACGGGTCGCATTCCAAGATGATAGGTATTTCCTAAGATTATTTGACAGTCCAAGTTTTCCAGTTGCTCAGGCAGCATACCCTTCAAAGTTCCCTGCGCAAAGCACATAAAACGATCACAAAATCTAACGCATGACAAATTATCGACCAACAACATATATATATATATATATATATATTTCTAAGTTGCCTACTAATTAAGGTTCAACAAGTTTCAGTGAAACAAATATCAAAGTAGACTTTTGAATAAATCTGAAAGAGTAGGGTGAAAGCAACGAAAGGCGCCCAAAAGTGAGCAAAATTAAAATTAGTGCAATGACAGTAACTTGTACATCATTTGTAAGAGCACGAAAGCTAGTTTAGAAATATGTATAGTAACCTTGTGTTTCTCAAGCTGTTTACGATATAGGCGCAGAAATGTAAGTGTGAAATTTTTTTTTAAAAAAAAGAGAAAAAGCGAACAACAACCTTTACAACGACATTTGAGCATTATGAAACGTGGTAATTGTGTAAGTTTGCGCTGTATAGAAGCGTGTTTAATAATTTAAAAGAGCCTACAATAAAATGTGTGACTTTCATCAGGATAGGGTGTAAATGATAGAAGTATCTAGAGAGTTCGGAAAAATATGTTACGTGCGTTATGAAAGAATACAATAAATTTCCATAACAATGATCGTCCAAGCCCAATATAAACAATTCCTTGTGTAAAAGAAACAAATATTAAAACAAAACATAGAAAAGTTAAATTATGTAATTTGGGAGTGTAGAAACCAAAATAATATCCGTAACGCAAAAAGAAGTTCGTAACTCACGTAACAGAAAATACTTATTACGTGCGTTGCGATTTTACCGTGATGTCTGTTAATTCGATACTTTCGTTCTTAATGATAAGTATTTATAGACGCAGGTTGATATCGCTAAAAATTACGCATAACATTTAGTATGTCAGCATCCTGAAAATAGAAAAGCGCAATGCAGGCCAGTTTGTAAAATGGATCCTGTTAATCCAAGAAGTAGATTTAAAAATTATCGCGAGAAAATGACTGCAGGGGACAAAATGTAAAAGCAGCGTCACAGAGAAGCGAATAATACACAAGAAATACAAGAGTGTCAAAAGAGTAAGAAACGACTAAAATAAAAAATGTCAAAAGAGTAAATTGCGAATGCAATGTTTGAGAAAGAAAAGGAAACGCACAATGCATTAGCAAGGACGCTACCTTTCAGTCCGAGGATACAACGTTGGGTCGTTCGTAAGCAGTATTTAAAAAGTTCTCTAAAATTTGGTGGCCAATGAGGCCACCGGAGAACTGCTGCGGTGGCCATTTATATCCATGGTTGCCTCATATATTATTTTTATTGACACTAAACAAATTACATGCACGTTACATAATAATGCACCATCATATTGAAATTAGCTAAGAACTAGTGTAAGGCATACCGGGATGAACCAAGTACCAGAATCATTTATTTACAGAAACATGCATATAAACTACATAGCTATATTCAGTTGAACTTTTCTACATATCGTATGTTGTTTACGCATCACCGTCTTTGGCAAAAACATGCGTAGACAGTATACAAGACGGAAGAAGCAGACTCACGTAAAATATCACATAACAACATATATGTAATACTTGTTGTTATGTAATTAGATGTTCATATAACTTATAATTATGTCTATAGCGCAAGAAGCTCTTCCGGGCTGTTTGATTGAAAAATAAGAAGCTTAAACTGCATGGGCCTTCACCTCCCTTGGAATCGTGCTGACTCATGTAGTTTCCAAGCTCCTTGATTTCTCTAAAAGGGGAAAACTGCTTTGTTAATATAGGAGAAGGACAGTGCAACAAGGGAACATTCAAGTGACACCTTCGAGTAAGAAGACTGGCACGTTCCACAGGACAGAGGCAGTTTGATCTTATATTTGGAACAGGCTGACAAGAGTCAGCTACCTAATAGACAACAATCAAACAGTCTAATGAGTGTTAATGGAGCTACATATTGTAATACTCTTTCAGAATGGAACTAAACCTGACTTCTGAATTTCATTGCCTATTTTACTTAAATAGCTACATTCTAAATTCCAGTACCTAGTGCTTAAACGCACGAAACCATACGCTAGGAAGAATTACCATGCAAATAAAAAGTGAAACAGTTCTCCCTTCTATACTTTTACTATTTTCCATGTATGGTTTTCAAACCAGAAAGTCGAAATTAGAACAAATTAGAGCAAAGAACTGATGGATTCCATGTGGCCAAATCTAATGATTGGTGGCCGTGGCGCGCCAATTTTGCATACTTATTAAATACTGTTCGTATGGCTTCCATCATTTGGCCTAGTTGCGAAAGACGAGAAGCAATCTGAACGAGCATAATTTTGAGCTCCAATAAAAGGAAAATAGTCCCTTACCCTGCCCCTTGCTTTTTATTCCACTAAAGTACCTGTCTAGCTCTATGTCCAATCTAGAGCTTCAGTTAAATAGTATAAGCTGAAAAACGGTGTTGTTCCGTGCCCCATCTAGAACATCTGTTCAAATGGTTGTAACACAAGCTAAGGATCTAATCAATTTAAGAAAAGACTATGTATTGATCGAGCAAAAATCCTGCGCAATTCGTGGAAAGACAGGATACCTATAAAATCTTCACCACCAGGATATGTTGCCTAGTATGCCTTTAAAATGTGAAGCGTACCGAACTATGTTGAACTATCATGAATCATATGATGGCAAAAGCCGCTCACGTTGGTGCAGAGTTTGCTGTAAAGCGCGTGACCTTGACAGTTGACATGTGTTTTACAAAGTAACGAGGTTGTGAACCATGCTGAAGATTTCTACAACGTTGCAGTTAGAAACGTTCACAATGTAGAGTGCATATTCATCTCTGCAACCGAATTCAGGCATGTACCCCTGAGCAGGAACAAACTTTCCAGCTCTTTCACAACCGGAATAATGTATCTACGAAATTTATTGTGCAGTGCTATAATTCCTTGAAACTAAATAATTATGATGGTCACAGATTGTCTTTTGCTTTGGTGTCATGGTATAATCCTGATTTTAAGACAACCCCAATGAAATTAATTCTGAATACTTATTTACATCCTTGTGAATGAACTTCATTCAGTTTACAAATCATGTTTACTCATAAGCTGTTGATTACATGGAAAGTAAACAGTGGAATGTTAAAGAATATGTGTAGTTTGCTTTCCAAAGTTACTGGCATGTCTTCTTGATTTGTTTTCTCTCCTCCTTAGTGAGGCTGTTAATAAATATTTGTGGATAATGTGAAGTGTTAATACTATGGCTGTGTGGCAAGCACAATAATTATTTGTGTTCACTCACGTTCACACTGCGTGAAGAAATGTGTGCTCTATCCAA
>JAGDQP010031586.1:0-11923 GCA_022664845.1 Lepisma saccharinum
TGCGAAGAAGATGAAGTGGAGATGGGCCGGTCACATAGCTAGACGAACAGATGGAAGGTGGACGACAAATGTACTACAGTGGATTCCTAGAGAAAAGAAACGACCGAGACGACGTCCAAATGTAAGATGGGTAGATGAAATCAAGCGTTTTTCAGGAGCTACATGGATGAGGATATCAGCAGACCGAGATATGTGGAAAGAAAAGGGGGAGGCCTTCATCCAGCAGTGGATAGAAAACGGCTGAATATGATGATGATATATATTATTTGTCCGCCATATTGGATTGATGACGATTTTCTCCAAATTTTGTAATTTTCCCGTAATCTACTCTTGATGATACATCAACATATCAAATTTCCTTTGTCTAGCTTCAGTAGTTTGGAATTGCACTGGGCATACTTTACATATATAGTTGCTTTCCCGCAATTTTTGATTCAAAATGGCGGCACGAGCGGTTGTCCCCTAATCCAAGTTTACAAATTTAGCATTATAGTTAGGGCTCTGAAGTGTACAATTGTGCCAAATTTTAAAACTTCTCAACCGTTTGCACCCAAAAAGTACCTAATGACTGGGCTATATGGGGACGTCATGTAATATCCGGACAGATAGCGGATAATTTTCGGATGTCGGCTAATATCCGGATAACGGGTAATATTTGGATGATGGATACAATCCGGATGGTTAAATAGACACCGGATAATTTGTCATCTGGTTGTCCGGAAATTTTGGCTATCGCAAGAAGACAGCATAGAGACATACTGTAGGATTTGGCTCGATTTGGCTCGTTTTAGCTCGACTCGACTCGAAACTCGAGCGAATTTCGAGTCGAGTTGGACAATATTTGTCGAGTCGAGTTGCCGAGTCGAGTTGAAAGATTTCTCTTACGAGTCGAGTCGAGTTTAGCGAAAACTCGACTCGAACTCGCTCGAATCCATCCCTAGAAGCAAATGAAAAAAAAATGTAGGTAATTTGCTTCCAATATGTAACTTTTTCTTTTCTAGTTTTTCATACTATTTAAAACCAAGCATTACATCCATATTACCCATCATTAAATCTTTATCATCTGTTTCTATTTCTACTCTGTTTAGTGTACAGTTTTCTGATAAAGTAATAGTGATATTTTTTTTCTAAATAATCACCAAGACTTTTTAAACTATACTGTCCTTTTGGTATATATACATCATTATTGTCATACTTGAAGAAATAATTATTAATGTTTGGAGTTAAATATGTCGTATAAAAACCTACTACACATATACTTAAGTTGTTAGAGTTGTCTAATTCGTGATGCAGTTTCAATTTTAATATCGAGTTATTACCACTTAATTTAAAAACCTTAACCATTTATTATATAACAAATGAGTGAGTTTGATTTACCTATAGATATTCCAAGAGAAAAAGTAATAAAGTTAATAGAAAATATTAGAATATTCGAAAATTGGAATACAGTTTGAAAAGAAAAAGAAGAAATTAAGTTCTGTTAAATATGATTACTACAGCTTAATTATTTATCGGTGTTATTATCTGCAACAACTGGTTTTATTAATGTGTTTATTCCTGTCACTCTTTATTCGATTATAACATCTTTAGCTACAGGAAGTGAAGTTATTACAGGGTTGTCTTCTACACTTAACATTAGCAAAAAGAAAGATGAATATAAGACTATTTTGAATTGTATTAACTCATTTAAAGAACAATTAGAGATGATAATAACATTGAATGGTGATATGGATGAAGAATATATAAAATCTACTGTACATAAGATCAGAAAGCAATTTAAAACTATAAAGATTTAAGATTTTCAATGTAATAAATGAGTGATACTAAATTTGCGTTGATTAACTTTGAAGAATACTAGTTAGCAACGATCCTAGATGAAGACAGCAACGTGTGATTTAAGGATAAGGATGTTGCGGGGATACTTGAATATGGAAATTCGAATGATGCTATTGAAAGACATGTAGACGAAGAAGATAAGAAAACAGTGAAAAATAGGTCGGTAAACCAGACCCTTTAAATATACATCCTCACACCATTTTTATAAACGAATCTGGTATGTACTCACTAATACTAATTTCGAAGTCAAAAGCAAAAGAGTTCAAACGGTGGGTTACAAGCGAAGTCCTTCCATCAATTAGAAGAGCAGGCCAATACAAAACAAACCAACCTGTTGAAGTTCTAGAATTAGTAAACAGCTTTCAAAAACAACTAGCTATTCAGACCAACAATATTAACACCCATAATCACAAGCTGTTTAAAAGAGAAAACCTTCTTATAGCAGTTGAACCTAAGTTAGTTCCTGACACACGTAACAAGTTCAAGCAGAACAAGTTTGTTCTTATTAAGAAGAATTACAACCAACAACCCGAAGAAGAACCAGACGATTTGGACATCCAATTTGACTCTTACGTGGTTAGAATTCCAGAACAGAACCTTCAAACAAGACTAGACGAAATAAGAGGACTCTACCCTCGAATGACTGTTCTGCTTCAACTAGACGAACCTAATGCCATTAACCTTTTAAACAGAATTAAGGAAGACTTTTCAGATCTAATTAAAACGAAGATAACCCATTTGACAACAAGAGTAACAGAAACAGCACTCGTATGTAAGATCGTAAAGGTTCACCAAGACAAGCTTAAATAAATAGAAGCTAAACAGAAGAGAGTGATTCAGACTAGACTTGTGATTCAAACAATTATCAAACCCTTGCTTAATGGACCTTCCATCAAGCTCTTTAACAAACAATTTGAAACTGACCATAAGGATCAAATTGCTTCAAGACCTTGTGTAAGAACCTGATTATCGAAAGTGAACAAGACTAAAACGATTAAATGTTGAAACAAAGGGACATCATGTCGCAGCTATTTAAATTTAACAAAGAACAAGAACTATTGAAATTAGTATATTAAGACAACAACGTATGGTTTAAGGGTAAGGATGTTGCTGAGATTCTTGATTACAAAAGCACAAGACAAGCATTTAGAGAAAACCAGAAAACACTCGATAAACTAAAGAGGCTACCGGGTAGCCCCTTGAACTTTCATCCTCGTACCATATTTATCAACGAACCAGGTTAGTATTATATAGCCATGAAGCTTCACCTTGATAAGATCCAACAAGACGAAACAAAATAACTAGTTTAATTGTACCATTTTTTGGCTTTATAGATTCTAACTATAAAGCCCTTCAAAGACAATCGATTAAAAGAACAAGAATTATCTCGATACTAACATAAGACCTGAAGAATAAAAGTGCATAAAAGAACGTGATGAACATTTTCTACATAAAAAAATTAGTAAGGTTAAGAAAACTGTTAATTGTGATGTAAAAGAAATGGTTAAAGAGAAAACAGTCAAAAAAGAAATGGAGAATTATTACCTGATGATATGCGGTGTCTTATTATAGGTCCTTCTGGTTGTGGAAAGACTTGTCTGTTATTTAATTTTCTATTACAACCAGGCTGGTTAAACAACAAAAGCATGAATCAACCTAAATACCAACAATTATAAAAACGATTTGGAGATGCAAAATTAAGTTCAATAAGCAAATAGCAACATTTGTAACAACTCTATTGTACCTATTGATGAATGTGAAAATCACTCGATTGTTGTGTTTGATTATTTTATATTAGAAAACCAAAACAACATTAGAAATTACTTTACAAGAGGAACACTTAAGCATTTAGATTGTTTTTATCTTGCACAGACGTATTCAAAAGTACCTAAACAGTTAGTGAGAGATAATGCCAATTTCTTATGTATATTTCGTCAATATGATAGAAATCTTAAGCATGTTTATAATCAGTTTGTTATAGGAGATATGTCCAACGATAAATTTAAAAAGATTATGGAGAGTTCTATGTGTTGGAGAGATTATTATGGTATTATAGTAATTTATATGACAAGAAAGATAAATAATGGTAAATATAGAATCAAGATTAAGAATTTTATAAATGATGAACGTTGAACATACGTTATGTATACGTTTTTACGTTTGTTGTTACGTTTTACGTTTATTTTTACGTTGTAACGTTGTACGTTTTTACGTTTTCTCTCTAATGTTGAACGTTGAACATACGTTATTTATACGCTTTTACGTTTGTTGTAACGTTTTTTAACGTTGTACGTTTATAAGTTTTCTCTCTAATGTTGAACGTTGAACATACGTTTGTTCGTTTTCTCTATAATAAATGGATGAGAAAGATATTGAAAAGAATATTAAGTTAAAAAAGTTTATTATTAAGGGATTTATTAACTGGAAGAAGGAACAGCAAGTGTTATACGATAAGTATAAGAAGCGAGAGCAGCCTTTCATTGATGCTAGTCATGCTTTAGGAAGTGACATTAAAGAAGTAACAGATCAAAATAAAAATCTAATAACAGAGCTTTTTCCTATTATATATAAAAGTGCGACAGTAACACCTCCAACATATAGAACAGCAAATTATGATAATTCTGCAGAAGATGGAATAAAACATATGCAAAAACAAATTAATGGTAGTGTTGAGGGGATACAACCAATTCAAGTACAATCAAAATTAACGACTTTTGGAGATTTAGCTACACATTGTTTGAATTCAAAAGACTATAAAGATAAAAATACAACTTTTGAAATTTATGCTGATCCAAATGCTAAAAGAAAAACTAAGATTGGTAATTTAGAAGTAAAATTTTCAGGTAATGATTTTATAATTGGAGGTCTTCATTATAAAGAAACAAAAGGATTATGGGAATTATTAACAGGAAAAACAGAAGAATACATAAAAGAAGATAAAAATGAGTATTATGGGATATTAATAGATTCTGAAGCAATTTTTCAAAACAACGATCCAAAAACAAACAAGCCTAAATCTTCAAGAGGTAAGATATATACTGACATTATAAAGTTTTTATGGGAAGAATGTTATTAACAAGAAAAGAAATCACCTAAGTCTGGAAAAGATATAAAAACAATACACAGAACTTCATAAAGAATATATTTAGGTGGATGATGTTTGAAAGTTAATTGTAATTGATGAAGAAGAAAAAGCAGGTAATAATATTTTTACAATGTAAAAGTGAGCATTATGGACATGACCAAGAGGGGTCCGTCTGAATTAAATTTAGAAAAACTCTCACAATTTATCCCGAATGATCGTAAAGACATAGGTTATTTGATAAAGATTTTGAACACATTACTACCAAGATTTTGGAATAATGAGAAGTAGGGAAAAAGCTTAATAAATAAAATCTTAAATGTCAAAGGTATTTCAGAGCTACATTTACCTGGCTATAGCTACTGCGGGCTCTTTACCAACCTTCAAGAAAAATTCGAAAGAGGAGATAAAGGAATAAATCCACTAGATGAAGCTTGTAAAGAACATGATATATACTATAGAGATAATAAACATACGGAATCAAGAGATACTGCAGATAAAGAACTAGAAAATAAAGCATAGAAAAGAGCATTTAGTAAAGACACATCAATTGGAGAAAAAATAGCAGCTTTTGGAGTTGAACAGCTATGGATGCTAAAGTAAAGTTAGGATGGGGTTTGTAGGATATAAGCCATAAAGAACGTTTTCAAGACTTTCTATATAATAAATAAGATGGAAAGTATTGAGAGTTATGAGTTACAGAGTTTTACACCAAACCGACGAATATTTAGTAATTTAAATGAACCAAATAAAAATATAGAATTTAATTTGATGTAGGAGATGGATTTATTCATCCTCACTAAGCAGATTATTATGTGAAATTTGACGTTCTAGGAGCTAATGCTGGAGGAACATTTAGCGCTACTGATACTATAAAACTAGAAAATAATTTATTTCCGTTCTTCTTTTCTCAAATAGAAATTAGAAAGCATGGAGTTGTTATAGATAAGATTGGATTACCAGGAATAACTTGAACTATAATTTGACCTTTAGAAATATCTAAACCTAAAGCATCATATTTGAAACAAGCTGGTTTCAAATGATAATAATATTAGGAAGGAAAAAGAGCTTTACTGTTCTATTTCTATTAAGATTCTTAAGTGATTATGAAGAAATAATGTGGAAAGGTGGTTTAAAAATAACATTTTCAAATGCGAATAATATTAATGATGTTTTTTATTAATGATGTTTTGTATAAATGGAGAACATCATCTGCTGCAACTGAACCTCATAACTGAGAAATAAAAAAAAGGTATGGAGATAAGAATACCAGTAGTTGAGTATGAATCAAATTATGAAAACAAATTCAAATTAAATATTTTGAAAGAGCCCAAAATCATGTATTCATTTCACATGTATCAGTTTGTTCAAAAGAATGTTGAAAGATCTTTCTCTGAGTTTGATATAACCACAGCATTTAATTCAAGACAATTTGATATGCCTGATTTTGTAATTGTGACTTTTCAATCTGATAGAAGTAAAGACCAGACTAAAGGAGCTAGTAAATTTGATCATTGTAAAGTTAAAATTATTTATGTAAAAATGGTCGAAATGAAGTGTTTCCGAAAAGAAAATAGAAATTTGGAAATAGCAAATCATGACTATTTTAAGATTATGAAGATTATGCTAATACAATTTGTTATGCAGTGTTAATTGGTCAGAAGAATTTTACATATGATCCAAAGAATGAAGAAGTAATTGAAGAATTTTAAGTATGTATAGGTTTTTATGGGTTATTATCCATAACGATAAATATTTAGGCTCCCTGAATTCTGAGGGGCTAAACATAAAATTTTAAATAGAGTTGAGAATAAAGAGTATGGAAATGGGACGGTTCCCAACTAATAATGATAATAGTCCAAAAAGCTAAATTGATTTTAAAGATTTTCTATATAATAAATAATGGCAAATCACATTAATTTTTTTAACAAGATTGGAACTATTGAGCAAAAACCAGTCGCTAACTTAAAAGAGTTAGATTTAAATAAAGAATATAAGATTATAAACATGGAAAACATTAAGACTAAGTTTGGTAAGAGTATTTTAGTTGAATGTGAAATTTTAAAATATTTCTTCCAGTTAGATTTACAAAGCATATGACAGATAAGATAATAAACGAAATAGTTAAAGATGGTTTGAATATTAAATATACAGGTTTGAAGGATGAGTATCCAACATTAGAATTCTGTGTTAATAAAAATGAATATTTTTTCAAGATTTTCTATAGAATAAATAAGAAATGGCATCACAATTAAACAAGAAAAACGATATTAATGATTTAAGAGCTGTTCGTTTACAGGATCTGGAGAAAGGTATACCATATGAGATAGCTTTATGGATATTGATTCAAACTAAAAATACTGGTGATAGAATTTTAGTGTATTTAGATGGAAAGTACAAAACCTTATTACCAGAAAGATATAACGAAGATACTGAAGCAGTTTTAAAAGAAATGAATACTAATAAACTTTTTATGAGGTACGAAGGATTGAAAGATTTAAGTAACTGTTATAGGATGCATCAACTGTACTTTAAAAATGAATCTAAGAAGTAACAAAAATGAAATTTTAAAAAATCTGCAAGAAAAAATCGAGATGTTTGTATGGAACCTCAAAAGAAGTTTATTCTTAGTAATATTTTAATGTTATTATGAAATATGTATAAGACAATAGGCAATTAGTGTTTGAGATTAATGATTGTCTATTTTCTTTGAGCTTTGAACAGTGGACAGAGTTTAAGAAATCATTATTTCCAATTGAGAATGAAGGTAATAGAAGATTTCATTATCAGTATGCGTATTTGCAATTATCATGTAATCCTTGTATGGTTATAAAAGCCATAAAAGTGAATGGTATCCTTAAAGTTATGTAACCGGTAATACACTCTAAAATCAAATAAAAATTAAGCAATTTGGCGTTGGAATTTTCAAAATCAGTTCATAAATAGCTGAGATATAAATTCGAAGCTTTATCCTTAAAGTTATGTAACCGGCAATAGGCTCTAAAAGTCAAATAAAAAATATAAACAATTTTTAATTATTGCCCCTGAAAAGCCGAAGTTATGCAATCCGGCAACATTTGCCCCCTGGAATTATGCAACATGTAATACATATGTGGGCTTTTTCAAATGTGGTGTGAGATTGTCAAAATATTCAATGGGAACCAAAATATCGATATTCTTATTACTGATATAAGATAAAATGAATTGTATGGGCGGTAACAGCACTATGGTTATTACTTGTCGGTGCATATGAGTAATTGACTATTCAAACATTTATTCATATATCCAATAGATGGTGCTGTCCATGTTTTAATTCATCAGTTTGTTGATAGATATCGTTGCTTGTTACTTGTTGAAGTGCTTGTTCATATATCGTATAAGAACCGATTTAAGCATCACTCCATTGAATACGTGTTAGCCGTGCGTATTCGCTCGTGGAGTTGATCGCCCATGAGTTAGTTAGCGGCCAACGACGAAGGTTCGAATCCGACCGACGAATAATTTTCACTGTCTTCTCTTCAGCCAAGACAGAGGAAGTTGATGTGAAAGCAGACTAGCTCTAGTCAGGTAGAACAGAAACAAACAGAAAGAAAGAAAAGGAGCTTGAGAGGCAGCCAAAGAAACACAAGCAATAAGAAATAGGTGTAAGTCCTCTCAAGTCCTCATGTGCACATATTTAGCTATATTTTCTTTAAATTTTAATAAGTGTTATGTGTGGTAAAATGCTAACTCCCTTATATATTGGTCGATTTTCAAATTTCAAACGGCGTTGGAAATAGTATGTATCAGGCTTTCAAATGCAACTGTTCTTTATGATTTTTTTGGCAGTCAAATGTTGTACAAGGATAATTTTAGTTATAAGTTCTTTATAGTTAAATGCTATAAACTTCTGTTATATATTTGCACAAGGATAATTGGGGTTGGTCAGAAAAGTTGTCGCTGAGTTATATATGAGTTGACAGCAGAACGTATATTTTCCCTCTACTGTCTACCAATACAATATCTTTATTTTTAAGTAATCTTTTACATTTTAAATCCTTTGTGACTTTTAAAGCATGTAGAGAAATTCATTATATTAATATTGCAACCTGTGTCTAACATTGCTAATATTTTAACGTTATTTATTGTAGTGACAATAATATTATGTACAACTTTGTGTTTAGATTCGGCAGCAAGAGCTTCACTCAAAATGTCTACATTTTCTTCATTACAATCTAAAAAATATACTTTTGGCAACGATTCTGTATGTAAATTAAAGACATTTTCTTCACTACTATCACAGTATATTCTTACCATTAGCATTACCATGACTGATTAACTGCCCCGGATGCACCTCTAGCGCCGCGGGCTCCTGTTCTCTAAAAAAATGATTGCCTCCTTCTAAACCTGGGAACTGATCCCTATCCACTAAACAAAAGCTTTGGGTACTGCCATTACTATCTGTTATTTGCCTGCCTTGTACCAAATGAACATCTTCGAACCATACCATCATTACGATCATTACTAGTACTGTCTGGCACTGAACTTCCGGTTGTATGTACGAACTTGCCTTTCCAGATCGCTTACCTTGGTTTGAACACGATTTGAAGTTTCTAGATTTTCGTCATGAATTTCATTCATAGCTTTCGCCAGTTCCCTTACGCATTTTTCATTAGATTTGATTTTTGTTTCTAATTTTGTAATTTTTTCGCTTAACTCCCGACCTTGTTGAGTAATTTGATGTTGAATGTCCCAAAATGTTGCATCCAATTTCACATTTTGATCTTCAAACAATTTACGAATTAAGCTCTCCGTTTGGGTATCCATTTTTTCCTACAACTTCAAATATTTTTTTACGTCTGAACAATAACAACTCTCTTACTAGAACTTTCAAATTTCGTTTTATGAACCCTCATAATCTTTTATGCCTCCGTATACCTCCGCAGTGACATGAAAAAAAAAACATTCCATCAAGTAGAATGTCGCCTCGGTGACAACTACTTCCTTGGGAGTTGTAGCAAAATGAGAAAATTGTATATGCACAAATAAAGTATATATACATACATACTTACAAGATCATTTCACTACACTAAATATATATATAAACACACCGACAGAAGCTTCCAAGCACGCTACACTAACTATTGATAAGAAGTTTTACATAATCAAGGGATATCACAATAAAAGAAGAAAAGAAACTAATAAAATGTCTTTAACAGGACGCCTGTTAATTAACTACCCTCGCGACTCGACGAAATGGAGCCTGCCCGGGGCTCGAACCGCAATACTCGGGACGGTGCAACTAAAAAAACCGCGAGGATTGAATATTCACGTCCGTCTTTATCTAATGTGCCACTCGCCACTGTCCATCGGCCACTACCTGCCAGATTCCTACCTCGACATTTTGGTGTAGGAATGTCGGAATTTTCATGTTTTTCGTCAAAATTATAACATATCCACATGGTTTCTTATTTCACCCTGCTGGCGGTACAGAGTGGAGGGTGAAAGATGAGGAGCACAGGAAACTAACATTCCAAAAACGAATACTATTATGAGATCTTCATATCAGCTCAGGAGCATATAGATCAAATAAAGAGGCAGACTTCCAAATGGGAATTTGGAACTTTCATCAATGAGGCGTGTGAAGATCATAGTAGTGTGTTAGTGACAAGATCGTTAAAAAAATTGTTAACTCAAGTAAAGCCAGAGACTTTATCACCAACTCATGATGCATGTGCATTTCACTGTAAAGAGTGTATAATCAGGTCCAGTCTTGGCTAGGAAATGATCGAAACCCGCTGCAGTAGGGGTGGCAATAATAGAGAAATTGCTGGTTCCAGTAAAATCATGTCAACAACCATCGCCTCCTTTCCTTCTTCGATTTATTAAATGCAGCTGTTCAACTACTCAATATGCAACTTTGCAGTGTAGTTGCAGAACTAAGGGACTGTATTGCACTACAGCTAACACAAACTGTCGTGGTGACAGTTCTTTTAATTCTACTTTCATGCGGTAGTAAGTGATGATGATTCTGAGACCTGATCTTCCCATTTAAACTGCGTTCTGAAAGTGACATAGTGCTAATTTAGGTGCAGCAAAAGCGTTGTTCAATTTATTAGACAATTTTACTTTCAATATTTCATTCAAGCATCTTGTATCATTATTTTCTTTATAATTGTACTGTAATTGGGAAAATGTGCCTTCATCTCATTGTTCTCTCTGTGAATTTTGATCATAACTATTATCGCATTCTATTCTGTAGCTACGTTTTATGTATATTAAATGTGTATTGATATGCTCAAAATGAAGATTCGAGTAATGACGATAGTGCAGTCTGGGCAGAGACGTTCTTTTCGTGTAATTGAAGCTTTTTAAATGGGTTTCTAATTTTGTCATATCCATTCTGCACATAAATTATTGATTACAATGTTGTTCATGTCTGGAAAGAAACACATCAGGAATATTTAAAAAAAATAGAAACGAATTATTACATTGGTAAACAACAAATAAAATTTCAATTTCACATCTGAAATAAACATTTTCACAAGTTAGTTTTAAAGAAATATTCGAAAGCTTGTTACACCCTATTAATAAATCGTAACGAAAGCCTGACGCAGTTTGTACGTCCAAAAATTAAATAATATTCCTGAATTTCAGTTTCTTCTCATTCAGGAACTGTTAAAATATTTTTTGAATATTATATATTAAAAAAAAAAGTCTTCCATTTTAATTACAAAATTCATTCCAGCAACCTTTGCTCGTAAGGCGCACGTAACGATGGCGTGCGTTCCGACCTGTGATTACTGTCTAAATTCTTCTTAATTAATTAATGTGCTTACTAATGATTTTATATTGTATATAGGTATATCTCGTAGCACACCTAAAGTTGTGGCCGGTGTAGTATTTAAAACTCATCCGTCCATTTCAAACTTACACAGCACAAATGATCAGAGAACATCAAAGACTTCGTCATATTACTATCAATGTAATTTCAAATAATACAATAATCCATATAATACCTGCGAT
>JAGDQP010031587.1:7992-21850 GCA_022664845.1 Lepisma saccharinum
CGCTCACTGCTTACTAATAAAGGAGTTCCGAATTCGAACCCTCCGGAACCCACTTTTTCCTCGGGGCCCCGTCTTTAGGACCCCATGTTTTCTCATCCAATTAAACGCATCGGGATTCGAACCCTCCGGAACCCACTTTTGCTGAAGGCCCGTCTTTGGGACCCTACGTTTTTCCATCCAATTGAAGGCAATAGTAAACCATTATCGGTTCACCTTGCCTAGGGTCCTTCGGGTCAATTTCCTCCTTTCTCCCACACAAATAAAACCCTGAAAACAGGTTTGTGACTACAACAGCTTGTAGTTTACTGTTCCGATTCGAAAATTAATACATTGTACTAATATTAATAATATAACCAAACCAATAAATTACATTAAAAAAATTAAATACACACTTTTCTTAAATAAATCGTACTCAAAGAAAAAAAATGTTTATGCATGAATGACTAAAAAGAAAATCATGGGTGCGTTAATTTAAGAATTAGTAAAGTGACTGTACATGAGAGCCCGCTGCATGCTTTTCTTTTTAGTCATGCATAAACAAAATATTTTTTTGCTATATAGTACGAATTGTTTAAAAAATGTATGTCTTTAAAAAGTATTTCCAATTATTTTTCCCCAAATCCTAAAGATTTCTGCAACCAGTAAAACGCCACAGCGTTGCTGGTTAGTGATTATGAGTTCTATTAAAAATAAATATATTAAAATATGCTTTTAAAATATATAAATATGCAGAAATAAATGAAAGTAACAATAGAGTATGTAACGTCGCTGTGCAAATTTTCATCGTTGTATGACGTCGGGAAATGAGCAAAATTAACATAACAAAATTTGAGGACACCGCGAACCATTGTGAACTAAAGGAAAGAACGTAAAAATCACTACTGGTTACGTTCGAAGACTTTGGAATGCGATTAGGGTTATGTCCGGAGATCCTTCAAATTCTGATTTGTTTGTAAAATTAGAATAATTTTAAACATTATCATACATGTTTATACACATTTCATTTTCAGATCAACCATAGATCCTTCTCAAAAGTTCGGGACTATTCCCAAAAGATTGTCTCTGACCGAAATGATACCTAGACTAAGACCCTTGCTTCTATCTTTCTCGCACAAAAGCAAATGCGGTACTTTCAACAACAAAAGCCGACTGATGTATTTATTTGGTTTGCCAGCGTCCCAGGGTCTCGGATTCTAGTCCCTCTTGAGATGGATAATTGTGCATTTTAACAAGCATTGCGAGTGTGGAGTTTCCCATACCTCCCCATTGCCATTCATAAGTCCACGACGTTAGGCCCTACAACATGGAAGCCTGGGTGTTATCCGATCAGCCAGAAGTTGCTCATTTCATCTCATTCTTTTCTTGCTTAAGGGAGCTTTCCCTTGTTTCTGCTTTTCTTCGAAAAAAGAAGGAGTAAATCAGTCACTATTTGGCCCTTTCTCTCAACATATGGTTTTCATGGTAACGTCAATATTGTCAACTACCCTTCGATGAGAGGAAGGAACAACTTCTTGTCATCATTCTCAGTCTTGTCAAGCTAAGTGTTGTGAGTGTAGTGTTGTGAAAGCTGTATGTTCTTGTGTTATTTACATATAAAGAGTACGAAAAAACAAACAAACGGAAATCCATTTAAAACAAAAATGGAGTTGGAACCAGAGCTGAGAGTTTTTGCCCGGGTCTGACACAGTGAGCCGAATTGTGTCCGGTGAAACTTAAGTCAAAGCGGAGTTTCATTGCATTTGAACAGTGTTTCTTTCAGGGGTGACCTGGACTACAGAAAACGAAAATACGACGCCAAAAATTCCTAGTTCATTAAATTACCAGACCGGGTCCAGTTTCGGATCGGGTCAGCTATGTTGGGCTCAGGCTGGGTTACCGAAAGTGACCCGGTTTCAGCTCTGGTTGTAACTCCTAATAAGTATTAAACAACGACATCTACCTGCAACGAAAATTGCATTGCGAGAAATTAATTCTCTGGACTCGCCCTGGCTTTCTGCAATTTTCATTTGTTCATTTTATGATCTACTTTGTTCCGTTTCCAGCAGAAAACAAAATAGCTTTCCCATTCTCTCGGAGCCGGCCGGGTGGTCGAGCGGTCTGCGGCGGTAGGCTATCGACTCAACGGTCCCTGGTTCGAGTCCCGGCAGGGGCATGGGTGTGGATTTTTAACACTTAACAGCTAAAGGCAAATCGTGACGGGCCGAAGTCGAAAGTTACTAAACTGGCCCATATAAAAATAAAGTTTACCAAAGTTTTTTACCATTCTCTCGGACAATATTCACGAAATTCACTGTGCTAACCGCAAGACCTTTACGAAAATAATATAATTTCCTGAACATTATAATCCCCCCCTTACCCCGTACATTCTATAGTTGTGCTGCTTCCATCCCTCCGTTCCCTTCGCAAGACAAATACTGTAGATATTGCATTGTCGAAGTTTCACGAAGTTGCCCTCGTCCGCAGATAGCCGAAGTCTGCTCATTCTCCAACCCGTAGCTATAAGTTACGTTGTAAGCCAATGTCAATTATTTGCACAATAAACAAGTTCCATAAATCCCATCCTTGCGTTTTATTCGTACTCCTGCTCTAATGCTGAAGTATGACTCCATGTTGAAAGTCCTTTGTTCATAGCACATCGTAGATTGCCTGTAAATCATCGTCATCTGCAATCATCCCTACATAGGTACATATAAGGCGTTCTCGTGGTATGTCTTTCTCTGGATGCATGACTACAAGTATTCGGTACAGGTGCTCGTATGTGTCAAAAAAGGCTAGTCTCCAACACGCCATATCTCACGGCTTCTATCCAAAGATCGCTACAAACGTGACCGTCGGATTCTAAACGGATGCCGCCGTAGCAGTGAATATAGGCCACAGAAAAGGAGTCATAAAGTTGAAACAATTAACTATTTCATTAGCAAACTAAGAAAACAATATTACATAAACGAATTATCTATTTTCATACTAAAAGGCAAATTTAGCTTTATGCATTTTCTTAAGTTGTTGATATTGCTTTCTATGTTTCTATTGTTTTGGAAGACATGTTTAGTTTCTTTACAATGTTGAATTACGTGGAATAAAATAGTGATCCTCTGGATTATTGGAAAATCCGATGGGAATATGAAATGCTGTTACAGGGTACACTTCAGAAAGCAAAGTGTACAAATGTATTTGTATATTTAAAAGATCATATGGAAGATTAGTACATATACAGCCTGTAATGTGGTAATGTATAAATTTAGCTACCGATATGCAATCAATGATGGAGACACCAGATTCTCTGATTAAATGTTTGCTAGTTACATTCTTTTTAATTTGATGAATTTTCAACATGTTTCGTTGTAAAATATTAAACACTCGGCTGTTCTTTCGATACTTCTCGATATTAAGAACTAGACAATTTGGCGTTCGAGGCTGTATTGATACGAACCTTTTAGCAGATTGTGAATGCAAAAATTATGAGTGAATCATGGCGTTGGTGTAGCACTCGTAAGGTCGTGAGTGCGATCCCCGCAGCCGCGCATCCTGACTGAGGTTTTTACACCAGACCAATGCCGGGCTGGTAACTACAATCTACGCTTTAGTGAATACGGGTCATTAACTCGGAATGAAAATGTTCGTATTGTTCTTCGGTTTATTTATTAACGATCATGTAAGTGGTCAAGCCCTTGTGAATAGCTGTGTCTGGTAGGAACGTCCACAACCTTATATACACAAAAAAGAAACCGACGACTGTAGCTCAGTGGTTGAACAGTGGCGTAGCCTTCAGGAGGTCGTGATTTCGATCCCAGTAGCTGACCATCCTGACAGGTTTTTAAGGTGCTTTTCCTGTCGCACCAGGCACATACCCGGATGGTCACTACAAACTAAGCCTTGGCCGACTACCTTGCAACACCCTTTTCCCGCCTATCCTCGTCTCAACGCCAGATGGTAAAAGGTCCTGTATATAACGTCAGCAATGAAATTGAAACAGGAGTCCTTTATCCTTGTGTGTAGTTAACACTGTTATTCTATCGGTCTAAGAAATTTTCCTTGAGTACATTCACTTACGAGAAGTAATTCTTTTCTTTTAAACAGACACTAACATTGCACTGCCTACAACTGACTTTCGGAGCCGAATGTTACTACAAATACTGTAGGGTGTTTTTTTAATTATTATTGCTTCAATGATTTTTATTTCACATACCCTATCGTTCTATTCTTATTTTCGAATTAACCTACAGTATTTGAAAACATCTTATACGTATTTGCTTAGGTACTATTTAGTTTATATTCTTTCGATTTTAAATTTTTACCTTATCATTTAATTCGTCCATCCCAGTTGATTATCTTACGATCGCTAAATGCCCTGTAACGCTTGTACAGTCGCAGACAATACCATTCCGGGAACGATACATTTTAATTCGTATTTTGCTAACATTTAGGGACCACACCAGCTGCTATGCTTAACCTCGTCACATGTGTGAGTCATATTTTGTGATGGCTACTACACAATGCATAGCGCTACTGGCCGAAAACATAGTACTTAACGTCGTGACGTCGCTTCTCGTATAGCGACCTATTTATTATTTTCCTATATTCCGGGGTTATGTGGTATTTTATTCCCCATTCCGAATTCGCCGGTAACTACAATTACATCATTGTCCTGCATGCTCCAGCGCTTTTCCACATCTTTCGGGCGTTGATGCGTGGTCACGCTGGTTACATGCTCTGTACCAATGCGTTTACCCATCTGTTTTCTTTTTCTAATTCTCTTTCCTGGAACCGCCAGCTCTTTGAGTCCCGTTTTTTCTTCTTAACCACGATTTCCATGCCTTTGGTAATTGTCTCCTCTCTTTTATGAAACTTTATGGTCGCCTACTCGACGTTGACGTTCGTTTTTTTCATTATTAACGTGCGGGCATTGTCGTTTGCTGATGCATTTCGTGTGACATGAATCAACTTTGTGTTTCTTCATATCCGAGATTTCTATCCTCCCATTCAATACTTAAGGACCGTTTTTTTCAGAGCGTTCAGTCAAATACACTTCAGGTTGTCTGTTGTTGCCGCGTGTCATTTATCTTCGCTGATTTTTCGACCGTATTAACTTAGACAATGCACTTTTAGTACCATCACACTCCACTGAATCATTCCGACTTAGTAAAAGGATTCGCCGTACCCGGATGGCCTCATTTCCAGCGATTTCAATTGTTTATTTATATCATCATTAGTTTACATCTCACAGATCTTAGCATCTCATAACTTGGATTTCAAGATCGCTTGACAGCTTCTAGTGCCTCGGCCTAGTGAATGGCTTTGTTCTTCTCCGAAATTTGTCGACAGCCCTTTCCGACAGAAGTTGACACATTTAGTTTTCATACATATTTATCGGCTATTCAGTAACCCTTCCTTTTCAACAGCCTTAACACCCCTACTCCTACATTTCACCGTGAGGAAGTTCCGGGTTCAGCCGCACACGGTCTGTGACACAATAGCCTTCGTTAAATCTATTTTCCTTCTCTGTTCATCTCGGTTCTTAACATCTTACGACCCGACACATTCGGTCACCATCTCACGTAACGACCCTTCCGTCTATGTTCTAATCTGCGATGACGGATGTGTCAGTGCCCCCCCCCCCCTACCTCAGCTTTCCCGAGTACCTTTTCACTAGCATCTGGCATAGGGGTAAAGTTGGCTCGGTTTACTACTCTGTGGCGAGTCCCTGAGACTAGATAAATAGACATATTAAATAAAAAGCGACAGTGTTTGTATCGTTCAAGAGGGAGTTTAAACGAGAGGCTAAAGACAGCGATAGAAAAAGATCAAAGGACAAACGCTAAGATGTTGTTTCCTCTTTCGCTTTCTACAAGAGCCCGTAACAAAGTAAGGTCAAATGAACAGACGACTTTGAAAAAAGCATTCAAGAACTGTGTATAATTGTAACAAGCTGAAATAACGTACAGAGTACTTAAAATCGTGGTAGTACATGATAACAAATAGTCATAACCCATCATGTAACAATCCACTTCCATAAAAAGTACGAATAGAATAATGCTCGCCGAATACCACAAACATATAACGCGAAAAACGTATAGGGTGTAACCAAAAAAATGTGCCTAGACCATAAAATCGTAAATAGAAGTAAAATCATAAAACAAACAGAAATTAACGTTAAAAAGTGTCGAATGGTGTACCACTCAATTAAGAGCTTGGCTAATTAAGCCTTAATTAAGAAAATAAAATGGCATACAGCATATAACCGAAAGGAAAGCACTCCAGAGGCTAAACAAAGAGTCTGATGTATAGACAATCTGCAGAAAAATGTAACTGGGATGTACCGTGAACCAAATATATGGCTGGGGAGGGGTTGGAAAGGAAAATACTTTGGTGCATGGTGAATAAAATATGTTGCCATCCCCATCCGATGAGGGTCGAACTTGGACTTAAACGAAATCCGGAGTGTTACTATTAATCTCAGCAACCCCAAAACTATGGATTCGACATTACTATCAGTCGTTTTCTATTATTTTTACTTGTCACCCCTTCCCACCACCACCATCCTCACGGGGTGATAGGGGTGTGTTACCTAAGATAGCCGTTGTTAATGAATTAATAGTCATGCCAAATTGATCACTTGAAGGTAGTCAACCTCCACTTTCGTGTATATGAAATTATAGTTGTTGGAAGTATTTACAGGGATAGGCCTGAATATAATGGGGAAGAATTGGACTATTACATTGCTATATGCCGTGTAGCAGAAAGTGCATTCATAGCATATCCGTAACTTAAAGGTACAAACTTAAATATATGGCCTACAAAATTATGAAAGTATGTGTCTATATACAGTGTGTCCCTGAAACAATGGCGCGAACTTCGGGAGGTGATTATTTTCACCAAAACAATGAGAAACTTCATTTGAAGAAATTTCCAGACATGCGTAGTTTCGAAGCTATAGGAGCTTAATGTTACGGTATCATCGTCACGACCCAGCAAGGCAAATGCCGACCTCGACGACGGCCCGACCAACTACTGTAGTGGTGGCGAAATAGTTGGGGGAAGGTCGGGGCGAACTATTAGTGGCGTTTGGTCGTCGGGCCATTTTCCGGGTCGCCGTCGGTGTCGTCTGGCCATTTTCAGGGCCATCCTCGGTGACTGACTTACCGGCCTATGGTCGTAACCCCGCCCAGCACCCGCACGTCGGTCCCACCTTCGCCGACCAAATACCGATGCCGCCTGGCTTGCTGGGAAATAACATATCTCTACACACAATGACGTAATCAGTGTCGACTTACCAAATCACCAATGAAATAGTACCAATACACCTATTTAAGCAATGTTTTTTCTTGGCAAATGCAGCTTAAAGAACATTTTTATGGTCACCCTATTAAACTATTTAATTCCTTGACAATAAAGATATTCACGTTGCAAAACTTATCTATGTGAACTCACATGCTAAGTTGACAACGCTTACGTCATTATGTATCATGTCAAGATATGATGTCATTTGTGACAATGACACAGTAAATTTGCGCACATGTAGCTCCAAAACTACGCATTCTCGAAAGTTCTTCCCCAGTAGCACACAAATGTTAAAAGTACGTGGATTAAACGTTAGTACCGAAACGTTATGTTAACGTTGTAAATGTACCGAAATGTCCGCCTGTTCAACAGTTTATTCGACGTTGAATAATGGTTGAGAAGAAAGGATGAAGAAACAAGTTTAGTTGGCCAAAACAGAGCATAACTGCTGTCTATTGGTATACACACATTTAGTTTATTTTATCCGTTGCTTTTATCACGAAATACGGTGTTAATTTTCAACAGTAAATAATCCGAGCGGCTGCTGTGGAGTTCGAACACAGGAACGTTCTGCACTTCTCGTTTGTAGTTCGATGCGTTGACCACGTATCCAAGAATTCATCTGAAGAGGCCGCTACTCTTTTACTGTATCGTTAAAATTAAATGTTCGTTGAAATATAGTTTAAAATTCAACCTGTTTTGAACATGCAAATGAAAACATGGAAAAAATAGTAATTTTCATGTATTTGCTTTAATTTAGAAATACAAGTGTGAAACGAAATCTAGGACATAGTATGAATGATAGTTAAGAGTACGTCACGTTAGTGTCGTATCAACCAAATTCTAACTTCGTTGAAATATTGTTTAAAATTCAGTCTGTTTTCAACGTGCACATGAGGATATCAAAAGTAGTTTTTGTCATTCAATTAGTTTTTAATTATATTTTTTGACATAACATTAGTAAGAAATGCATTAAACAAAATCTATTATACCATAGTTGAAAATAACATATTGAATACACGTTGTATTAATGTCTTATCAGCGCAATGACGTCCTTGTTGAAATAATTTAACAATAAACATATTTATTCAACCGATAACTGTTAATCAACGAAATGAACCTAAAATCAACGTTGAAAATACGTATGTGTCTGCTGGGGTTCAAAGGAATTTCCTTTTGTTTTAATGTAAATAATCACCACCCGAAGTTTGCAACATTATTTGAGGGACACCCAGTATATAAAGGTTTGCCGGCGTGTCTGAGATGCTTAAAGGCCGTAAATAAATTGAGCCTATAAAATGAATGGTTTTCATAAAACGTTGATATCATAATTTTTATGGTAATCCTATGTAAGTAATTAGGCACCTATAGCTCAAATTGGGATAGGGTAGGGGAAGGAGCCAGCCAGAGCCTAAGTTGAAGGTGACATCCCGACAATTGCCTGGAGTGACTGAGGAATGATCCTGGAAAAATATTATTAAGGATGGTCTGCCGTTGGTATCGAACCCAGGACTTCGCGAATGTGAAGATAACGTTTCATCAATCGAGCTATGGCTAGTCTGCACGGCTGAAAAAAATCACTCTTGTTGATTTTTATTTAAATCGACTATTTTTTATTTAAATAAAAAAAAATGATTTAAATACGTTGCCGCACAGAAAATGCTACAAACTTAGTTTTATTTTTTCAGATATCTTAACCAGTAAAAACTAAAGTTAAATTCACGAATATGTGATGTACGCTACGGAAGATAGCCACGGAAAAAAGGCAGTGACTACAACGTGTAATTATTTTGAAATGGAGGGAAGATATAGCGTTACTTATTTATGGTATATTTTACAAAGGGAAGTTAACATGTAGGAAACGTTGACGTTACTTTCGTCGATACACGGTGAATGAAGTGGTTTCAGAGGCGTATACACAGTAATTAAGTTCGAAAAAGAAACAATTTATAATATTCCTACGCATCAGCTTTCTTTCTAAATTGAGGTCTGTGTCATCCTTTCTTCCTAAGTAATTGCAAATTTTATAATTGCAATTGTCAATTTACTCCAGGCTACAATTTCCTAACGAAATATTCTAGGATTTAATTTTACTCAGATAAATTTTAGTTCATTTCACGTAGAGTTCTCAGCTCTCAAGATTGTACTATCAATTTGGGAACACCCCACGACAATATTCCAGAAAGCATAAGAGCTATTTTGTAGCCGCGGTTGCTCAGTGATCCCCGCGGCCTTCACCTCTGATCCTTGGAGTCCCCGATTCGATCCTAGCTCGTGCCATGTGAGCTTTGGGGTGAACATAAGCCGTTTGCTTGGGTTTCCTTAGGGTTCTCTTGTTTGCTCCCACATTCTTCATTCCACCAGTTCTCCCACCATCATCCATCCGGTCTGATTCAAAGTTGCATAAAGGCCTTGGATGAAATTCAATTCAATGAGAGCTATTTAATGCTGCCAAATCAATAGTGGATACGCAGCTTTTCATTTTCATCTTTCAGCATACATACACATAGGTAAACTATAATTCAGTTGAGTACAAATTTCTTTTGAGCAATTTGTGAAGGAAACAAATAATAATTTGATACAAAAAAATACACAAAGTAGGTAATGTTACGAAACAACAATTTTTGTTTTGTAAACAAAAACTGGATTTTCTGTTTTCTGTGTGTTCGTTTTCATATATATGACAAAATAAACATATTGTAATACAAACTGTAAACTTATAATGTGAACTGGGTTCCTACGTTCTCTTCTAAAATTTCGCCAATACAAATGAACCAATCGAATAATTAGTTAATTCTAGGTCGATCACTTTGGTTTGGTTTACATGATAAGATCGTATAATCCCATAAGAACTAAAGGTAAATTTCAAGTTTACCTATGATTCAAACCACAGAATATTAAAAATGCTGCACTTTAATTTTACTTTTCTTAAGAACATTAAATATTTTTTATTTAAATAACAGATTTTTTAAAATTATCTGATTTAAATCGCGATTTAAATCAATCAACCCTGCTAGTCTGCAACAAGAAATTGAAAAAGTAAGTATGAATAAGAATTTGTTTTTTTTTTAATGAAAACGAAAGTTCTTACCTTTTAGAGAGAGAATTGCAGCAGATACAATTCATAGGCTATGTCTTCTGAATGAAACTCATTCTACGCCTGTTGATATCTATGGTTGATACGCTTTTCGCTTTCTGCTTGGAAAACTTGCATTAAAAAAATGACCTTGAAGCAGTCACTGGCGGCGTGAAAGAGTTGAAAACCATTAATACAGATAAAGAAAAGTAAAAGTGGCAGGTCACAACCTTTCTTCTCGTTTTGGGGGCGTCCAGTGGAATATCACTGATAACAACATTTAGACTTTACCTCTTGTTCGTTTCACTACACAGCACAAAGTCATAGGAAGCGAGAAGAATTATAATAACGAAGTTTGTTACACTTGGACAACATTTTATCCAGAAAATGATTTTAAAAGGACAAATTTCAATGACAAATGCATTATTTAAGATTTGACTTCTTGTCTGCTGTATTATGAAGGTAGAAATTTAATTTATTTATGGCTTTCAGGCCTTAAGAATGTAAGCTTGTATTAAAGAAAAGAGTTGGCGTACGATACTACCTGTAAATACACTTTTTTGTAGGTTTCAAGAGCCTGGGATTGCCCAGTGGTTAGCGCGCTCGCTTCCTGTGAGTGTGGTCACAGGTTTAATTCCCACCGGGGTGTCTTGAACGGAGTGGTTCGGGCCCCACTTCGCCAAAAACTGTATAGATCTCGTCCTTAGAAGTTCACCAGCTCGTTTAGAACTTTAACAATTGAATTGTAGGTTTCAACTCTATTCCACTAGTCAGTCCAGAGACAATGGTGGGACAGACACCTTTATATTCTGGACTGACACGTACGTACGTTGCTTTGCATTCGGAAATTTCTGGGGTCAAACCCAGTGACTAGCCATCCTGACTAAAATTTTCCTCGGGGTTTTCCTTGCTCATACCACTCTCATGCTGGGATGGCACTTTGAAACTTTACTCTGGCCGACTACCTTCCTATATCTTTGCCCAATTTTATTCCAGTCTAAGCCGAAGATGCCTAAAAACCATAAATGTCATTCAAATTCAAATACAAGGAAACAAAAAAGTTGTTACCGTTTTTGACGTCAGAACGAAAGGCGCATGATCAGTGATACGAAAGTAAGTTTGTCAGAGGCTGCAAAATCAACTGTGACCAAGACATGTGCTGCGCGCACTCACAGCAGTCATAGCTCGAGTAGTGGCGAAGACAAATTGAGCTGTCGAAGCAGCTCGTTCGGAGAGCCTCTGCGTTAGACTCTTAAGGTGGGCTTGTCCGCAGCAGAATGAAGTCGCCGAATACGTCAAGACTTTGGAGATAATGATGTGAATAAACGCACCACCAGGCATTGGTTCCAGAAATTCGGGTCGAGAAATTTGTCCCTGTGATGAACTCAGCAGTTGACGCCCACACAGCTTGTATGATAAGGCCCTGAAGGTGACCACAGAGCAGGACAGCAGTAAAATGTGTGTTATGCTTGCCGAAAGCTTTCATATTTCTGACGAAATAGTCGGACTTGACCTGCACCGCATAAGGGAGGCGTACAAGTAGAGCAAATGGGTACCTCACACACTGTCGAAAGCCAACAAGAACCAGCTGTTTGTGGTTGCTTTCGCGGCAACGCAACACACGCATATTCGATCGAGTGCTCATCAGTGACGAAAAGTTGGTCCTGTACGAGTTTCCCACGTGTCCTAGCTAGACATTGGTTGTCACCGCGGGACCCTGCGCCTCACACCATGAGGCCGCCTCTACGCCTTCACAAGATCATGCTCTGTATCTGATGGACTAGTTGCCAAGGGGTGCATTACGAGCTGCAACCAACGGGCTTAATCATCACTATGGACCTATACACGCAGCAGTTGGAACATATGCAACAGGCATTGCAGCAGAGGGAGTCAGCATTGGTGAATCTCAAGGGTGTACTGTTCTTTACCGACAATGCCAGGCCGCATGTGACACTGGTGGCCGGGAATACCATACAACGACTTTGTTGTGAGATACTGTTCCATCCACTCTACTCCTCGGACCTTGCACAAACAGATTATCACCTCTTTAATTCCCTGGACAATCACCTACGTGGGAAATCTTTCGACAATGAGACAGACTTGCGCAGGCACTCACAGCGTTCTTTGCGTCCAGGCATACCCCCTTTCTCAGTTTTACCGCCAGGGCATATTTGTGCAGCTGCAGGAGCGTTGGCAAAAGGTGCTGGATGCCGATGGGGATTACCTTGAAGGCTAACAGTAAGTGATATGTTCTGTATACATTTCTCTTACTGGCTAACATAAAAGGTAAGAACTTTTTTCGGTAACTTATATATACCGAACATCCGTGGCGCTAAAGAGTTTAATCTGCATTGGGGGGGGGGGGGTTCCTGGGTTCGATACCAGCGGCAAACCATTTTGACAAATTTTGCCAGGATCTTCATAAGTCGCACCAGGGATAGTACCTTCAACTTAGGCTTTGGCTGACTCCTTTCCACATCCTTTCCTATTCCTGGCCTGAGCCATAGATAAAATTAAATTCAAATTGATCACTCTAAGTCCTTTCATAAGCAATCGCCCAACGGATGGATACCTGAACTTGTCCAAATGCCGGGATGATAAAGGGGGCGACCTTCTCAAAATCCTTAAAGACTCCCCTGTTACTTTTTCTACACTTTGACCGTTGGGGGAAACACGCAACACTGGCTTACAACAAACCAGAGGTCGATCTTCGAAAGCCTGACGAACGTACGGACCACACACTAAGCAACACACAGTGTTGTGTTTTAAATGCTATATCCCCGTCGATATTAAACAATTCACTGAGAGGCAAAGATCTGAATATCGATATTATACCTGGTTTGCCGAAACGTAGAAACCGAACATATTGCCTTTTTTTATATAACCAAAAATCACTCTTCACTAAAATACCATTTTAAGAATAAAACCCTGCCGACAACTAACTCATGTTTATCTTATCACGTACTGTTTGTGTGTTAGGGCTTCACTGACCGACTGAGCATTTCGAAGGAATGTCTGAAACAGCAAGATTCCTATCAGGCCAGAAGAAAGTGCCAGCAAGAACTTTTTTTTTACTCGTGAGAATAAAGTTGAGCAATGAATATTCTTACTATGAAGGAACTAGAATAAAATATTAAGAATTCATAATACAAGCCTGCCTTCTACGCAAATTATCAACATTAAACCCATCAGAAAAACAATGAAATCCATATTTCTTCGAATTTGTGTTGGTATCTCAGTAGATGAAATGTGAAAACATAAATGCAAATAATGACACAATTGATTCGGCCCACTGAAATAATACATTTATGTAAGATATATATTAAAAAATAATAATGATCGCTAAAAAATAAACTTAAAGTTAAAAAGTAACTTCTTAAAAAAAAGCTAAATATTGAAAGTTTATATGTCACTAACTTTTTTTTAAATATTTATTTAAAAAAATTAAGATACGCCAATATATTTTATTGCTAAATAATTATGATCACCACATAATGTTTCAGA
>JAGDQP010031588.1:0-20568 GCA_022664845.1 Lepisma saccharinum
TACTTAAGGTCTCAAGACTCCATCCAATTGTCATAGGTATGCGCATCATGTAACAAACCTAGCTTGGGACAAAGCAAACTGACAAAACATCTTTAAGCTTATTCCAGACTGCAGGGATTCCGTCAAGATTTTCAGTTTAGGGGTAGTGTAAAGTCAAAATTGGTAGGATGTAGGTGGAGTTTTGTACTGTTTCTATCGATTTTTGACCGTAAACGTGTTAAATTTGGGGGTGCTTTCGAGAATTTGGGGGTGACACCCCCACATGAGGGGGTCTGGTGGAATCACTGCCAGACTGTTACTCAGAGACTCTGTGATTGATACTATTGTCTGTCATAATAATAATAATAATAATAATAGTAATAAATAATTAATCGTCTAATTTCTATAAATACTTCGGTAGGAGACGGGCTAACGGGGCCTAGTGATAGTTTGATCGAATTTGATTTTAATCGTATCTAGGGAACATTATTCATCCATCTCCTCGTGCTGAGGAGTCTTGAAGAAGAAGGGAACATTATTACTCTGTAGACGGAATTTGGTTCAAGGCAACCAAAGGAGTATGAACATTGAACATTGAACATTGAACATATGAGGAATAAAAGCAGGTCTTTTGCTGGTAATTCAGCAATAATGTTGCTTAGAATCGATTGAAACCAAATTAGATGCAATTATCACTGGACCCTGTTAGCCCGTCTCCTACCAATACTTCACATAAATATAAACATTTAAGCTATACTGTATTTTTAAAGAGCTTTGAGTTCTTAGCTATCATATTTTAACAGCATAATATTAATTATTAATATTATTTGCGAAAAATAATAATTAAACTACATGTAATATGAGTAGGCACCATTGTAGTGTTGAACAAATCCACATAAAGAAAGAAACACAATGAAATATTAGAGTAGGTTACACTGCTGTTTAGCCAAACGTTGAGCAAGTTGACTTTTTATATGCCTTGCCAGGGTTCAAACCTGATACGGTCACTGAAACGCAGGCCTACTCTGGGGCTGACTTTAACACAAAAAAGTACATTCCGTCAAGGTCGTAGAGAGCCAGATCGGGCCTGTGAAGTTCTCGATCCTTCTCAATCTAAATGTTTCCTCACTTGTTCTCAGTGTAGTAATAGCAGAGCTGAAGGGGATTTGCCCAATCCCTGATTCTCGACATCCCCCTCCCC
This sequence comes from Lepisma saccharinum, assembly GCA_022664845.1. NCBI lineage: Eukaryota > Metazoa > Arthropoda > Insecta > Zygentoma > Lepismatidae > Lepisma > Lepisma saccharinum. The sequence goes on from JAGDQP010031588.1 coordinate 1,181, forward strand.
TATTTAAATATTAGGAGTTATTCAACTTACCATCCGGATATTCGAGTAGTATTGCATAAGAAAAGAAGGAAAAATGTTTTATTATTATTATTATTATTTCAAAGCTCTAACTTTCACAGAATTTACAAAAGTAATGTATTTGTTTATTTACTTTTTGAGATTATGTTATGAATTGACTTCTGTCATGTGAAATAGCTACGACACGAGGTACTTCCGAGGTTAGCCTACATGTAGACATATTATATCTCACATGTTACAGTCCAGAGAATAAAATTTGTTTGTTTCGGTGTGTGGATTGGAACCCAACGGACTTCAGAAACTTGTAACAATTAGCGAACGGGGAAGTAATTCACGGACTCTGGATATAATTATAGCAATCCAGGAAACTAGTTGTGTAACGAAAGCACTTACAAATATGAACTCAGTCATCACCAATTGGGCACTGCATATAATTATACTTAGTTATGCAAATTAAGACAAACTAACGACAAGAAGGCCTCCACCATGGGCGGATTTACTGGGGGGCATTGCACCCCAGTCATTTCAGGATTTAGAAGAGAGACACTGGGGGCAATTACTTTAAGGGTAGAAGTTATTCCGGGGGGTTTCATAGTCATTCTGAAATGACTGGGGGCAGCAACGAACCCCATGCTCCCCCCTGTAAATCCGCCCATGGCCTCCACTAACGACAACTAACGAAAGTCGATTTTCATTATTTTCTAAGTATCGCGAGATTAACTGAATTTGGCTTACCCTAAAAAAATATAATGTGATCGTGAACTAACATCAACTAACGCCATCTAAAGATTCAAGTAATGAATGGCATCATTTTTATGTCAATTGTTTTCTGGTGAGGGATGACTTTCCAACGGTACATTCGACAACTGAATGGTGAATATGCAGTTGACGATAGTATATCGTCGGAGGCAGAAGCTGTCTGGACGTCCTTCAGTGTATTCTGAAGAGGATCTCGGCCAAGCTATAAGAAAGAGCCCGAATCAAACCTTAGAGGAATTAGTGAAAACCTTCCATGTACAGGGTGGCCAGAAAGTCCCTTTACACCTGAACTAAATGCTCGTAACAGTGTAAGATGAAAAGATATATAAGATTTGAACCTCCCATCGTGAGCATTGATATGGCAACAATGCTTCTCACGTGAATTGCAACGTGATTGCCGTGTAACTACAAAGTCCCAACTGACTGCCCGGGAAGGAGAATAAAGTCTGTGCGTTGACCAGTTCGTTGTCTCTCCTTTCTGTGTTTGGTGAAGAACGATAGCAGATACCAGCGACTTCACTTTGGAGGAGGGCTTAGTGACAAGTGTGTGAATTCATGAACGGAAGCACAACAACGAAAATATGACACAGGCGATGGATAGGTTTCGTGAACGGTTCGGGTTCGGTAAGGAGTCACCAAGTTGTCAGACTGATCACGTGGGAGAAGAAAGCTTTTCACCTGGGAAGTGTTTTGGATGCTTCCCGCTATGGTCGTCCATCAACCTGAAGGAAAATATGTGTTGAAGTTAGTGCGTCAGTGATGCGTTCACCCTGCAAGTAACTGTAAGTGCTATTAAAGTTATAATGAAGTAACTGCACGTGTAAAGGGACTTTCTGGCCACCCTGTACACAGGACAACAGTTGAAAGACGGCTCTTGCCTTACTAAGAATAGTAGAGAGGTTCTTGAAATGTCTTTAGAATTAGTTGCAAAATGTAAAAAAAAAAAAAATATATTCTGCATGGATTAAATATGAAACCACCAAATAATAAAAGTGACGATTATCAATATTAATCCACAACTGGAACATATTATCGACGGCCGGGATTTGAACCCGTGACTTAATGGAAACCCTTTTTGAATCCGCCACATCAATAAGATACAAACGCTTTCATTTCACATTCCATACCAGGACCTTAGTGGTATACGGGCGGATGCTATATTTTCACTTTTTTCTCTCTCCAGACCAGTTTTTTTTTTTTTTTTTCCAGAAAACCAAGGGAAACGGAAACGAACTACAGAGGACATTCCATATTATTAGCAAAGGTACAGGAAAGAGACATTTCAAAATGAATATAAAAAGTGCTGTGACGTTCGTTTCCTTTCGTTTCGTGGACACAAAACTGCCCTCCTAAAAATAATAAAAATAAGACACCCAGTCTTATTTCACTAAGATATTTAGTTCCTTTTCAATGCAAAAATAAGAATTAATACAAATTTTGGTGTTTATTTCTTTTAAAACTTTTCTTCAGTTCGCAATTCGATATTTATCAGTGAACACAATTAAAATAAATACAGTAATTATTCTGTTCTCCATTTTTAATGTTGGATTAGGTAAATAGTTTTAATGTTAGGGAAATTCCTCCTGTTTAGTGAAATATTCTTCTGGGAGAGAAATTGTTGATACGAGGCGCATATGACATATGTCAAAAGAAAGGGCCGATTAGTTATAAAGTGGGACTGGCAACATTGACGAGGTCGGGCGTGCGCAGTAGCATGCACCAGTATACTGTGCACATAGCACGTGTACATTTGTCAGTACAAAGTTTTGCATGTGTGTGTGACAGCGAATGACAATGGCTGCCGTAATTGAAAATCCCGCCAAATGCTAAGTGCATTATTGGCCCGGTTAGACAAGGATTGGGATGAACTGTTTTTGTACATAGTGACTGGTGACGAAACCTGGCCTTCGGACGTCACTGGTGAATCGAAGCAGCAATCCATACAGTGGCGTCACTCAAGTTTCTCGAAGCAGAAGAAAAATCAAGCAAAATCCACAAAATCATGCCAGCTGGGTTTGGGACCGAAAATGCGTTCTTCTTGTTGAATGCATGGAACCAGGATGAACCATCACATCGAAAGTGTACTGTGAAACACTGTCTAGCCTTCAACGTGCCATTCAGAAGCGGTGACGTGGAATGTTAAACTTTGGGATCCTCTTGATTGATGATGACACGCGCCCAAAGTCTCACACACAGCTGTCCGTACGTTTCAAGCAAATAAACAATTCCGATTGGACGTTTTTGATCACCCCCTTTATAGTCCCGACCTTTCACCAAGTGAATATCCCTTTACTTCATATCAAAAAGTGGCCTACTTCGAAACGTTTGCCGATAGTTGTGTTGAAAACATCAGTGCTGGACTACCTAAATTCGCAGGCGGCGGAATTCTACCAACAGTGTCTATGATAGCTTAAGCCACGGTACCAAAGGTGCTTACAGGCTAATGGTGACTATGTGGAAAAATGAACAAGGTATACACACTCATCGAACCACCAATATAACTTTTGTTCTATTCTTTTCTTCGTTCCTTCCTTTTGACATGAGCCTCGTAATTTGGAAAATATGCTCTAGAAACATACGTAAAATTCTTGGTCCATAACTGAACAATAATGTAATCGTAATTAATGAAACCATAAAACTAAAATATTTTAAGATTAATTATGAAAAACGAAATAGTTTAGTAACAACTATTTACTGGTGCTTCGTATTTTTTTTTAAATAACTGCTTTTCAAAGGTTTTTTTTTAACATAAAAGCTTTAAGTTATTCATACCTGACGCCATTCAAGCTGACCTTTCACGGCATAAAATCTAATCAGAAAAGGATCTTTGTCTTCTTTTCCTTGTTCTTAAGCGTGGATAATTTGTCGAAGTTTCCATGGCCTACACTAATTTAATTAATCCTATGTTGCTGAGAGATGTAGTTTAATTGTTGGTTTGATGTTAAACAATGGTATAGCACAGGCATTATAATTACAACGACATGGATTCTATAATCAAAAAAAAAAAAAAAAAAATGTCTTGTTTTCCAATTACTGGGAGCAAAATCCCTGAAATTGATTAAAAAGGCTGAGTGTGACACTGGAAACAGTGGATCCCTAAGGATAAAGGAGTATTCTTACCCTCTCGGTTATATTGAGGGAAAGAGATGCTTTCAGCAGAAGATTTTTACCTCAAAGGTATACAAGGTCTCTCTCAAGACGTTGTTAAAAGAATATCGGAGGATGTTATTTCAGTTGACTAAATGGAGATTTATGATGTGATAAAAGATACGGTTAAAACTTTAAACATCATTACTTTATATTAGAGATGGGTTCTCGATACTTTCAATACCTCGATACCACCGAATTCGATCGATACCTCAAATAATGAACTCGATACTTTTATATCATTTGACAGTGACATCTTCCATTGAAAATAACAGAGTGAAAGCTTCTTTAGTTTTCAAAACAAAGTTTCGTCATAGGAATTCGTTGGTATGTTCCATTTATGTTGAGAAGTGATAAATCTTGGTTGAACATAAAGATCAATAGGCTACCAATTGACGCCTATATTCGATACCGATACTCCTTCAAAAAAAGTCTATAGATGCCGATACACGACACATTATTAGAAAAATAAAGAGTAAAATATACCGATACTCCTCCTTGTCGTGCTTTCTTTTACGAGGGCAAATACAAAATAAACCGTGATATAAAAGAACTCCATATAAAATATATGTGACAGTCGGGAAATGTGACGTTATTTCTACCAATGCTACCACCACACACCACAACACTCACAAGTGACATCTAGATTTGGTTTCTCTCAACGACTGGACTGACTTGTTCAGGAAGCATCGTATCAAGTGTCGCTTATTCCGATACTCGATACCGCGTAAAAAAAAATCGAGGACTTGGATAGAGATACTTTCCCCCTAAGTATCGAGTATTTGCCAAGATACCACTTTTTGCATCGTGATACTATAGGTATAGAGATAGTGTCCATGTCTGTTCCGATACCCGATACCGCTTAACACTCGCACTACTAAGGTATTTTTTTTAACATGGACTACCAACGAAGAATGGAATGATTAGTGCCCATCTTCAAAAATTAAATATATCTCACAAAATGAACACAAACTAGCGCCTGATTCAATGACAGATATCTTTATAGCCAAGACAACATATTAACTTAGGGATTTCGAACAAAATATAAGTAATAATAGTGCGGCATAACCAACAATCAAGAGATACATTTGTTTCTGAAATGTACGCGTAGGTACAAAATAAACCGCTTGGTACTCCGTGTTACTAAAATCACCTTGGAAATGCGAGTATTTTTTATAATTGATTGACAATACCGTAATTTTCCCTTTAGTTTTGATTTGGAAGAGTCAAAGATATACGGGATTGGTTTATAGCCCTCAACCCTTTATTAACATACAAGAATAAAGTTAACAAAATTACCGTTCCGAAGAACACAGTTTACAGTTATCTGAGTACAAATGATTAAAGATGTCTTATTTAATAGTGATCAGTTAGAGGTTCTGGAAAATAGGATGACACCAGTTCCTTAGCAAGCTGCGTGTCGGGAAGTTGTACCAGTTCCTTGGCGAACTACTTACGGAGAATATTAAGGTAAGAGTACACACCAGTTCCTTGGCGAACTGCGTGTGCGGATGACACCAACTCCTTAGCGAATTACGTGTCAGGTGGTTGTACCAGTTCCTTGGCGAACTACGTACAGGTTAAGTTAGGACTTATGTGTGAGAGTGCACACCAGTTCCTTGGCGAACTACCTGTGCGGGATAGTACCAGTTCCTTAGCGAACTACGTACTAGGATGTTCCAGTTTCTTAGCAAACTGCGAACGGTTGAAGTAGAGGAGCTGACCACCCGGGGGAAATGAGTGATGGCTCTTGCTCTGTGCAGGTCCTTTTTAAAGGTGAATGTAGGGGTGATTCCTCTTGCTTCCTACTTGACTCCAGCTCCCTCTATCTTCCGTTATTTGCTCCATCTGGTGTTAGTTTGAGGAGTTGACCGTCGTCTGCTCCAATGTGTATGTATTATTTGTTTACTTGCATAACCACATGTTTGTTCTATATACATGTGTGTTATTGTTTATACAATGTCCACGTGTTCGCTATACACGCTGGTCATTACGATACTAACAGCTGCGGCACCTAAATTAACTCTATGAAATGCCTTAGTACGTAGCTGGTGCTGATACATCCAACGGTATGAAAACATTTTAATTGTTATTTTTTTTTAAATGAGTAGCCAACACTGACAACTGTGTAACCAGATATGCCTCTACGACCTGTCACATTGCACATTGTGCAAAATTTGATGCAAATCAATGCGGATAGGTCCAAAGGTATGGAAACTATGTGAAAAACTGAGATTTTAGAATAACTTGGTAACACTGACACCTGAGGCGTCTGCTATGCCCTGAGTGTCTCTGTGAGCATAAGTCTAAACGCGAAGTTGAAAAAAGGCGGGAAACAACTATTTATAATACTGCCATTTAAGGTAGGTGGACTGCAATCTGCGTGCGACACTTTAAAAATTTAGTTACGTCTCCTACATTTGTACCCACCACCGAAAGAATGAAAATTTACGTGAGACAGCAACGTTCAAATTGCGCCACCGTAACTTCCGTGATTTAGCTAAACATACGGATAAATTATACATTATTATTATTAGATTTTTAAACAAACGATTAACAGAATAATTACAAAAAATATGATATGGTGCGCACAAAGTCCTGGTAGTGCGAGGGTCAAATGTATCGAGTAACTCGACACAGATTCTTTTTTAACGAAGTATCCAGTAATTGTAAAGATAGCAATTAGCGGCACTGCGCATGTTAAATTGGATTAGACTGCAAGTGGATAATCGAGGTTAAATGTCTGGTGTTTATCTTTCCACACTAGCCGATCACTCCAATATCGTTACGTAGAGCTCGATGCAACACAACAGGAATAAGATGTAACAAAAGAAGGGTTTAAATTTATCCCAATATAATGATATTCTCGCATTTTTCTCTCAGAAACTTTTTCCTCCTATTGTATTTTTAGTGTACAGTGTAAGTTTAGTTTAGTATGCTATAGTAACAGCTTCATGATTCTCAGATCCACTCACACGGTTTCCACAACTGGGAACACCTTCACTCGAGCGGTATTTTTACAGAAGCCAAAGAAATTCAAGTGAAGGATATAATGATTTTTCCTTCCTTTGCACGATTTAAAAATATTCAAATAGTGCGTGTGCCAGACTCTTGCAGACTGGTCTTGGTCTCGCGCGAGTCTTGCAGGTATGGTCTTGGTCTTGCATCGGTATCCCTGGTCTTGTTCTTGCATCGGTGTCCCTGGTCTTGGTCTTGGTCTTACATGCAAGGCCAAGACTCTTGTGCTCATCACTAATGAGGATGATAGAACTGTATTAGAACACATAAATAGAACATCACAGTACTTCTACTCAACTTTTAAAGGTCCTTTTTATTTTGTGGATTCAGATTCAGTTAGGTGCAGTACGAAAAGTTTTGTTTTGTGCTGGTCGGGGCATGAAGTCAATTTGTGTTTGCACTCCCCCAAAATGTAAAAGTTACAAGAATGATGGAAGTGTGTGGTGTTAAAACGAGATGTTTAACTTTACTTTTGGAGCTCCAAGAAATGTAAAATTTACAGAAGAAATGTAATATTTTCAATGTGTGTGTAAGCATTGAGACGGAAAATATAAGATAGGTTGTAGTGATGCAAATGTGAAAAAGCAAAAAGTATTTGGAACTTTAGATGCTTCCAAGTTGAGTTCACATTGAGTGAATGTTAAAAGCCAGGTGCATCGCATACAATAAAAAAATATTCTAAGGTAACTTTAACTACCTTTTCTACTCGACAAGTGTCCATGATTTTTGTAGCAAATTGCGTGTCATTCATAACATGAAGTATGAATATTAAGTGGGTCTTTAGTATTCTTGCGCATGTCGCCATATTTGTATGTGTTGATTAACACGAGTGCGTATTTAACAAAATAATAATAACGCATGGTATTTAGAAATGCTTTTTGGATTGCTAGATGCTGGTTGTGAATTATTTACAAGGAAATGAGTGGTGTTGAGCGTATACATGTATCACTACTGAAGCTGTGATCCCTAAAGTAAAGAATATCCAATGGTTTTTGAGACAAACTCATAATATTCCCCAAACGATAATGAAAATAGGTAATAAAAAACTATCATCTTTACTTGATGACCCGCATCTTCCACAAGTTATTTACCCATGTGTACAAACTATACCACTCATTCCCTTGCAAATAATTATTACTAACGCTTCTATAAACTCCTAGTGACAGCTATAGGAAAAGTGTCACGAAAATCTGTGTCATGATTATTTCGTTAAATACTCAATCCAGTTGGTCAACACATAAGCATGGTGGCGTGTGGATTACGGGTGCCGGATGTTTCGGTGTGTTTCGTTTCGGTGTAGGACGTTTCGGTGCAGTACGTTTGGGTGCACGGCTGTTTCGGTGTACGGATATTTAGGTGTGAGGATATCTTGGTGTAAAAAATTTGATCTTTACACCGAAACGTCCAATCTAGTTAACAAAAGTTACAGATACTCTAAATGCTTTGAGATGTAAAATATACTTTTGTTTATGTAAGGTAGTAGATAAGGAATAGCAAAATAGTATTTAGTAAGATATAATAGGTCATAATATACACTTTCATACATGTTGAACACGTTGATTCCAACTATAATTTTTACATTTCTTTTCTACCATAAACTTCACTTTACCAAACATTATGAATTAGATGTTAAATTCTCGGCTCATAGTATTTGGATCCTAGATATCATTTCTCAGATAAAAGAACTGCAGAAAGACGCTTTGGTACTCCCTGCCGGTTGTGTGGTAGATATAAATATTTACCTGAAATGGGGTTGAGAAGCCTTGCTTTCTGTTAGTAATAGCTTTATGAAACGAACGAATTGCCTCTAAGAGAATGCTAGACCGTTGGGATCTGGGATCGATTTCAGAGGCCGACCATCATGATAAATTTTCCAGGGGTTTCCTCAGTCCTACGAGGCAAATGCTGGGATAGTACTTTCAACGTAGGCCTTGGCCGACTCCTTCCTTCATCCTCTTCCCTCCCCTATCTCAGCCTGAACCGTAGATGCCTAAAGGCAATATTTTTTTAATCTAAGAGAATGTTCAGTGCCAGGCGTGAAAAAGGTTTTATTCGAACCACTTGCGGAACCAAGCAAAATACGCAAACAACGTTACATATTAAGTTAGTGCTTATGAAAAGTTTGTGAAGGCACTCAATAAGGATGCATAGACAATTACGTAAATAAGAAAGTCTATTAAGTAGTTTATCCATTTAGTTTCTGTATGAAAGGAAGTAGTATTTTTTTTCTGTTTTGTGGAAAACAATGTTGATTGATTGAAGGATTTCTGACTTACGTGCTTCTAGCTCTCATGTATGATCATTTTGAACAGTGTTCGATTTGTAGCGGGGATGGTTGGGATTTTCACCTCTCTGCAAAAATCTTCCTTGGCTCTGTTTACAGATATATATACCTCCAGCCTGGGATATGTACGATCCCAAAATAGCGTATAATACGTCTCACTAATTCTTCCCTCTCTTTGGAAAGTGCACAAATCGAACACTGATTATGACACTATTGGAAGGTGCGAAAAAAAGTTTGTTTGCTTATTTAATTGCTTTATAGTTACTATTTTTAAGCCTATCTGCAGCAATTATTTTCTATGCAATCCTATGCATATTGTCGACAATATACTTACATAACCTTTCTGTTATGTACCGGTTGTTGCTTTGTTTCATATTTTCGAGTGTTGGTATTGAAGTAGTAAGAAAAAGACGATTGTGAATTATTGATTTTTCTTCGTAAGTGTTTATCACCTACTGCGGATTATTTGGCTCAGGCCGAGAAGTGGTAGGTACAGGATAGGCAAAATATCGGACAGTGCCATCTTTAAGGAACCATCCTGGTATTCGCCTGGTGGAACTGATGAAAACCCTGGAAAATAGCCTTGGTGTTCGAACCCCCTTTACTTATAAACATTGTTAATCTAATGTCCGTGACGTTACACCTGCACTACGGAAGCTGGGTTACATTGATGAATGTTGTGGGGATTGCTTTTCTTTGGTAAATTGAAATGGATTGAATTTTATTTATGAATTGAAATGCGAAGTGCTCAGCGGTGTTATTGGGACACTTAACGGGGTAGTTGTATTTCTTATAATTTTTTGCTGCGTTCCAATGTGCCAATCCATCTTCGTGCCGAATTTCAAATTAGCCAAACGGGTAGTGAATATTCGATTCCCGAAGATTGCGGTGGTTTCATTGGGGTATGTAAGAGAATGTTAGTTAATTTTGGAAGTTCCTTAGCTGCTGGACGGACAGACAAATCATTATGTTTTAGGGATTATATATACTGTACATATATGTTTATTTTCTTTGTTGCATCTCTTGGACCATTAGACAAAAAGTTAGAGTCAATATGCGAAATCTTCTTTCACCGTTGGCACCTATTAATTCTACTCCTTTATATCTATAAGATTGCTTATTTAATCTCTTTTATATTGTATTTTTTTCTTCATTTTTCAGATTTCCAATTCAGATGTGGAATCAGCACCATGCAGTTGTTATGGAAGTGTCAAGAACCAATAACAGTGTTGAAGCTTGGCACAGAGGATTGGATACGATTCGTATGTGCAGCACATCCCTCTTTATGGAAGTTTCTTGACGCTCTGCAAAGGGAAGAAGCACTCACTGCGACGCATCTTGAGCAAGCGATTGCCGGCAATGAAAGAAGAACAAAGACAAGATACGCACATCTGGCAAAGAAACTGAACAAAGTTTGTACAAATCATAAATTGGACGATATTCTTACATTTTTAAGTGGGGTTGCGTACAACTTTTCTTTGTAGATTTAACGATATTCAGGGTAGTCCTATGCAGTGAGTATGGTGTGGTTTTCTTAATATTTATAGCATACATTAGTATGTACATTAAGTGTATTTTATCGACTATATGGAATTGTGATTCATCATTATAGTTCGATTGTTTATTACAGTTTATATCCTGAATAAATTTTTTTGTTAGTAAACATATTTTTTTTAAGTGTCATAAATACCATAGTGTTTCTTACGGTGTATGGAAATTGGGAAGTGCCGTAAGACTTTTTTTTAGCAAGGTTTGCACAGACAAAACGTTAAAGGGTTCAAGAAGTTTCCCAACGATGCTCTAGTCGGGAATAGTTGATAACAGTGTTTTTAACCATTTCCCTAGCAGCACACTTGGTCGGCCCAACCGCGAAATAACTGCGGCACTGTTGGGAAATTGTTGGTGAAAATATTTGCCGTGAAAAATACATAGGGCCGCGGTTGGCAAGTGGTCGGCATTGGTTATGAAAATATTTGACTCCAAAATACGTTGGCCCTTTGTTGGGAAATCGTCGACAAAGTTGCAGAATTTGTAATGAAACTATTTGACGGAGGAAATACGTTGGCCCATTAATGTTTAAATTACAATACGCCAACCAACAAACAGCCAACATTTTCCCAACCATTCGCTTCATCGTACGTCGTTTGTTCATATCACGTGACAGTGGATGGAGAGGGCTCTGTTTTGTATGGAATGCGTGTGTCTGTGTGAGCTCATCGTAATTGCTTGTGGCGTAGTGACTCAAGTTATTCAACGTATTTGATTCAGTACACATTAGCAATTGGTAAGTTATTGTTTATTTATGATATAAAATTGTTTATTATCATGTCCTATAATGTAAGTTTTTCACACATTCAAAGTTCCAACTCGAGAAGACAATGGAAGATAGAGTAACATTTTGCAAGTTGTGTAATGATAAATCCGGTCTTATTTACACCCTATATAAGTTGAATGTTTAGGCAATACAAAGCGTATTGCCACTTTCAGAGAAAATAACGTCGATAATTATTGTCACAATAAATTCAAGGCATTCCTAAATTCGGAATTACTTCCGAAGTTGGTGGTCCATCTGGTTTTCGACTAAAAGCCTGATGAAAGCTACGAAAATTTAAAAATCATCAGTTTCTACGTCCAGTTCACTGGTTTTCGGTTTCGTTCGGTTACCGCGCAGGGTGGGGATGTTCACATGTATTATTAATAATTGCTTTCTTGCAATTTTCGTACATTATATTAAACTAGTGACCATGGGAACGTGGAGATTAGGTAAGGTTTGGTGCGTTCATGTATATTATCAGAATATATTTTCATATGTTCATATTTATTATTAATAATTGCTTTCTTGCATTTTCGGGCAAGGGTATAGATGACTGAAACGCTCTGTGATGGATATTAACAAACTAACCTATCCTTACGTAATCTAGAAGCTTTTTATTCAGTTTAGAATGCAAACAAACCAAATTTAACCTAACCTTTAGACCTAAATCAAGAGGGGAGGTCAGCCATCTACTCCCTTCCCCATTTTCGTAGATCTCTTAAATTACTGACCATGGGAACGTGGAGGTTAGGTAAAGTTAGGTGCAGTCATGTATCTTTACACTTTTTGTTCTCATATACATCACATTTATTTTCGTCGGAACAAAACTTACCACATTTTCTGCAATTTGTTGTTAGATTTATTAATCCATAACTTTCACATAGTTTCAAAGATTTTCCTCAGTATCACCGTATTGTTTCACAAGCTGTAATACTGTTAACTCACATCCAGGGCAACGTTCCTGTATACCTGAAGCAATGTTCACAATATAAATGCTCGTAACTTTCCCACAATCCAATCATGCGGTAACCTTCCGCCAAGTAGTTCCCTCCGCTTCCCAAATGATTCCATGTTTATCACCGATTATACAATGAAATAAACTCAACTTTCGTTCTTTTTAATATATTATTAACCACACAAACGAGGAAACTATCCATTCTTCCCTGTGAATTTTCGAAATTTTACTAGAAACGAACGACCAGCTTAGGAAGTTAACCCTTAAATTCAACTGTTTTATTCTGACAGTTTCGCGCTAGGAGAAGCATGTGCTTTCATACACAAAGAATTGTAATTCCTACCTGGACAGAAGTTCAAAACACCTGCCAGAGACTTTTTTTAACGGAATGATGAACATTTTTCGTGCAGTTAAAGTTTTACGTCGCCAGACAATATCTGTGGGCGCTCCGCGGATACAACATCCCATTCTAGTACTTTTCACTATATGTACTTCGTGCCATGTACACCCACACATTTGCTTCTCTGATTGCATTTTTACCTTTTGCCTTTTTTAATGTTCACAAGCAAAGCTATGTGTCGGGTTAGAAAAGTCATGTTAGGTTATTTTACACGTTTTCAAATTTCACACAGTTGACAGAATCAGTTATTCACCGTTGGGTGAATTACTGCCCCGTGTCACGTACACACATTTACTGCCCTCCGATTGCATTTTTATTACTTTTTGCCTTCCTGTTCCCAAGCAAAGCTATAGTAGGTTAGGTTAGGTTAGAAAAGTCAAGTTAGGTTATTTTTTATACATAAACATTTTCAAATTTTACACAGTTGACACAGTCACTCACTCTCTGTTGGGTGAATTACTGCCCCATGCCATGTACACGCATTTACTGCTCTGATTGATTTTTTATTAATTTTTGCTAGAGAAGCAGTCAGTTGCGACTGTAGGATCACGTATAAAAGTAACTTAACTTGACTTTTCTAACCTGAAATCGCAGGCTAAACTAAGTGGCCGTATTGGGTGCGTAAATAGTTAGCTAGTAAACAAATCAAGGAACTGCCAATCATGTGTGATTTAGTCGCCACGTTGTTGACGCGGTGGGAGAAGCCAAGTATTCCGATGCATGTGTTAATGTCGGCGTACGTATTTACGTGAATACCGTATGTTAGTTTCAATAAGAAATTGTGGCACCGAGCTTCCGTAGCTCAGTGTTAAAGCATTGGCGTAGGATTCGAGAGGTCATGGGATCAATCCCAGCGCCCGACCATACTGACTGAGGGTTTTCCAGGGATTTTCCTCAGTGACACCAGGCAATGGCGGGATGGCACCTTCAACTTAGACCCTGGCCGACACCTTCCCGCATCTTTTCCCCTCCTTTATTCCGGTCTGAGCCTTAGATGTCTGACGGCCATACAATAATAATCAGATTCAAAGAAATTGTGGTTTCCCGGACATTACAAAGGAGGAAGACAGGGCAAAAGGAGAAGAAAAGAATAGGAGAGAAAACCTGTTTTTCCAGGCTCTCCTTTCCTACATTCCTCTTATTATTTTTATAGAGTGTTCGATTTGTAGCGGGGGATGGTTGGGATTATCCCCCTCTCGGTAAATTTTTTCTCTGGTACTTTTTACTGATCTATACGTCTAACCTGGGATATGGACGATCCCAAAATACCGTATAATACACATCTCACTAATTCTTCCCCCTCTCTGGAAATGGCACAAATCGAACACTGTTTTTATACCCTCTTTACTCATCTCTCACCCTCTTCTTATGAATCTTCGGGAAACCCGTTTTTTCTGTTTTTTTTCCTCTTTTGCTTTTCTAATTTGTATCTTCTTTCCACCTTCTCTTCATTTACATTTCCTTTTCATCCAGAGAGAAAGAGAGAGGAAACAAAAAGCACTTTTAAAAAAAGCCCAACCTTCCTTCAAACGAAAAGGAGTACGTTGGCGCATAGTTTTTTGCTTCACAGCGTAGAGATGGTCAAATTTGTCAGAATCTCTGGTTGCACCGATCCAGACTAAATTCCTCGTATTTTTAACCAATTCTCGACCTTTACTAGTACGTTGGTTCCCATAGGTACACCTAACCTATTTAAGACAGAATTACAATTCTCTGACTATGAAAGCAAGTGCTAGTTTCACTTGGCGGGAAACGGACACCTTAAAACAGTTAAATTTATTGTGACTAATTCTCGACGTTATTTTATCTGAAAGTGAGTTCAGTATGGATACGTTCCCCACATTAAAAAAACGGATAATTTCTTAAATAAGTACGTATTGTGAATTGTGTTAACAGTAGGTGGAGCAAGGAATTTAACGTGCTATTTGTTCAAATACTCTTAGGGAGAACACAACACATGCTCAACTATTACATACTGGATGTTAATAATTCATAGAATGAGGGTTGTATCATTGTTTTCTTGAAATCTTAAAGAACTCTCAGTTGGCACTCAAATAGACAAATTTTTTTTTAGATAAACTTTGGTAAACTTTATTTTCATATGGGACAGTCTAGTATTTTTTTTAGAAAGCGAACCTATGCAATTTCGTGCGTTACAAAGATTGATTTAACTCATTCATCACAAATTGCTTGCCTAAGGTGAAATTGCAAATACATAATCACAAATACGTTGTGTTGGATATTTTGTGCTGATGCAACACATAGAGGTTACTGAGAGGTCCAGGTTCGAGCCATGGTCACAGCAGTATATGAGTATTTTATCCGTGTAACCTATTTCCAGTTCTTTTTTACTAAACGAAAATGTTCCAAGTATGAATTACTTAATTTCTTAGCGTTGCATGTTGCCACGACTTTTTTTTCTAAATATAGATTTACTTTAACTCAACCGTATCATTGAATAATACAAGAAAAGTGGCTGAAGTTCGATGTTTTTTTTTAAATTATTATTTTAAAGTTACTTAAAATTCTCTGAAAATTTTAAAACTAGATAAGATATTAAGGGACCATTAAAGTCTTAAAAGTTTAAAAGAATACCTACCGGACCCTTATAACTTAAAAAAAAACTCCTACTTGTTACTATGTCTGAACTCCCTGTAAATCTTTTTTCTTCGACTAGTGGAAATACAAGCTATGAATGAAGAACTGTCACTGATAGACATATATTTTTTACAGGTTTTACTATTGTAGCCAGACACTTGGCCTCCATAAAGAATCGGACGGACAGGATTGAAGAAACACAGAAATGGAGAATCGCATGCATCAGATGATCTTTTTTTCTCTATCCCTTACGTCCTTGACATGCCATAAAGAGAAGAGCGTAGAAATTTGGAAAATTATATATCGGTGATGGAAAATGGTACTAGTTTGGTAAGTTCATGACTGGAGTATTGGAACTTTTTTATTTCAATAAGATAATTTTTAATTTCTATTTTTTTAAAGTGTAGAAGAAAACATTTAATCTCCAATTACAGACATATAATATCACAACGTTTTGAAACCTGCTACTTAAAGTGACTGAAGTTATTTACTCTATGATACTTAGTATTAAATGGATTTGAAGGTTGTCAAAGTGATTATGAAATATTGATGAATACCAAAAACGATTAGAATATGCAGTCAGTTTGGTGAAAGAGGTTGCGCTTTTTCAAAATCTTGGCAATTGTTCGCTAAGTTAGTCGAGCTACGAAAGGAAAGGAAAAGGTTGACTTGAGAAGCGTATTCAGTAAACCGTGCACGGTGCCTTCAATGCATAATGTACTTCTTTCAACCTGTGTTTAAATTGGATGAAAGTTCCTACAAGAGCGGCATTATTATCGTACAGAAGATCATTATTTCGTTACTGCAACTTTTTTGTAGGGTTTCTAGAAGCCTTTATTCCAAAACCTCACTAGTTAGGTTAAGAGGCCTCCCAACATTTTTAATATTTTTTAAAATATTTCAAGATCTAATGGCAGTATCAAGAGATTTTCGAACATAATTCCACCACAAAACACTAGTTCATATGATGTTATGAATTTCCAGGTGTTAGGATTTCTTTAGTAATACGCCATCGAAGATTATGACGCCAACATTTAATTGAAGGCTTGTATTAGTCATCAAGATCAACGGAGGACGATATCTCGAGTCCCTACCCATTGTATTTCATAGTAATTTGTAGTTGCATAGTAAAATATTGTTGATTGCATTTAGAAATAATTAAAATAAGCAGTTCTCACGTACAACTTGGATACGAATAGGGAAATCGAATGAAAACGCCATCATTTAACGAACTTGAAGAAAGTAGTGCCAATGTGTTATAAGAAAACAACTTTTTTTGGCCTCGTTTATGCACAGAGAAAGTGGTTTGGCGTGTAAGCCGTACGTAGCTTGGTGCAGACTTTTCTCTTAGTATGAATCCACTTTGAATTTTATTTAAGAAATTTGAGCAATGACAGTAAAAAGGTGGGAAAAAGGACACTTGCGTAGTAAAATACTGAAACAGGAGTACAGGAACTTCACAAACACAATAGAAAAGCGCAACGTTTCGCAAAAGCGTTTTCACAAGCTGGTCAACATGGCGTCGTAGCTCTAGTGCGGCACCAGTCCGCTCTGTCCGTTTTCTCACCTACCATGTGAAAACGCTTTTGCGAAACGTTGCTGCTTTTCTTTGTGTTTGTTAAGTTCTTGTACTCCTGCCTCAGCATTCGACTACGCAAGTTTCCTTTTTTCTACCTTTATTACCAGCTTTATATATATAATTCACAGTCATATTCAATACTGGATGAGGCCTCTCCCGTTGGGAGGAGGTGGTCTACTGCTCCAACACTGACCAGACGAGTTAGGAGAGGAGAGCCGAAGATATCAACTGTCATCACCACTGTCTTTTATTCACAGCAGCTTCCCAATTGTCCTCACAAAGCTGGGTAAACACGGACATTTTGAACCTCCACCGGGAATCGAACCCGGGACAGCTCGCACTGAAGTCGAGCGAGCAGAGAAAGAGAGAGAGAGAAGGGAAGACACCAGTCCCATTTTCCAATAAGGGTTACTAAATCAAACCAATCACACTAAAACATTTATACTCAGCTACTCCATAAACATCACAAAAGAAATTGATTTCAAATAGCGTTCGTAGCTGCTAGGAAAAGTTCATATACCCTTGTTACTTCCATGAAAATAGTTTCAACTTCTGCCAAATAAAAATTTTCGATTTTTTTTTCAAATCTTAATTGAAACATCTACGGAGAAAAAATGTATCCCTAGCAGGGATTAAAAATAAATTTGTCAGGGTGGGAAATTTATTTGCCAGGGGCGAATCCCGAGCATCCCCTCGTCTTATTCGCACACTGCTGTGCAGAAGCTTCGTATTCTTTCCATTGTGAAATCAATCAAGTGAACTGTAAAAATGAAATAACAGTTCGAAGAGAAAAAAATCAATATTAGTTACACCACTGATATAGAAACGTTAAATGAACCCTTGCCTTCAGCCCCTGTGATCAACGGAAGACGATAGTAATGGCTAGGACGCCAGACTAAGAATCGGGATTGGGGAAACACGCGAGTTCGAATCCTTCTGCCGATCATACTGACTGAGCATCACGTTTTTCTCAGTTTCACCAGTCAAATTTCACTGTGCGACTTAGGCTATTCCCTAGCTACTATTCATTACTTCCTGTTTGCTACCCTCGTTTTCTGACTGTATTTTATCGCCCCTTGGCGTCCTTGGCTTAGGTCGAAATGAGATATACAGAGGATGGGGAAAGTATCGGCCAAGGCCCTTCTTAAGGTGCCATCACAGTATTTGCCTGGTGAAGCTGAGGGAAACCCTGGGAAACTTCAGCCAGGATGACCGGCTATAGGGTTCAACCCAACTACCTCCCCCAGTGTCACTCCAAAGTCTGCAACGTTACTGCCTGGGCCACGAAAGCCGGGTCATTTTTCTTCTGACTTGGGAAATGGACATTGTTTGAATTTGCATTACTTTATGGGCTATAGGTATTTATGGTTTGGGTCGAGATAGAGTAGGAGAAAGGAGTTAACCAGGATAAATTTAGGGTACCATTGTGGAGTTTTCCTAGTGTGATAGCAATAAGTTGTCAGGATGTCACCGGTTTTGAATGCGGTACCTTTCGAATCCTAAACCAACGCTGTATGACTTAATCACTACTGCTCGGTTTCATGTAACACTTTTGCTGCCTTAAATTATTTCCAGAACTCATGATTTTATTTTTTCTAATCCCAGTTTAACAGAGAAAACTAGCAATATTTTCTGAAAAATAATAGTCAATTGGTAAATATTTGAAGTTTTTTTTTTTTTACATTGTGGGACCCTCTATCCATCCCTAACTCTTAACTGTATTAGTTCCGGCTCCGGTTCGTGTACCTGACGGGTACATCGAACACAATAAAGTTCTTCCCGGAACCGGGGTCTCCGTGTCTTGAACCCTGCTCTTCGTCAAGTCAGGGAGACATAGGAACTGATTTGCTTATTTTTTATTTAAGGTTAGAGGATATTTTTCTTTGGCCCAGTTCCCAGCAGTCAAACCTGGGCCTTATTTTTCCTCGGTGGGGAATATTTATTTTTAGCAAAAGTGCATTGTTTTACAAATTATTTTAGTTCTTGTGGTTTATTGTGACATTGAGTTTGTTGTGGTTTATTTATGTATTTATTCAGTTACCTTTAACTTGATGTTGTTACAGCTTCTTTTGAGTTAATCCTATAAGTATACTAGATAAAAGATCAATTATTTCTTTTTAAGTAGAAAAACACTGTCTTATCTATATCTATTTTTGCCATGTTTTATTTTATTCTTTTTATTCTCTTGTTGTTAGTGAATACTGGAAGATAATGATAATTACATCTTCTGTTAATTTTAGAGAACATGATTTATATAAAATAAGTACTACTTATTAAATTTTTCATATCATAAAAGAAACAGTCAGCAATTAATTT